>JACEFO010000613.1:0-29072 GCA_015342445.1 Digitaria exilis
GTTGAAGTTCGTTGTTACGAGGCAGTGCATCCGGGCACCGAAACGGACCCGTTTCGCTCCGTTTTGCATGCAGAAGGTACCGAAACGCGCCAAATCACTCCCTAACATCGTTTTGGGTCCAATGGAGGCTATTGGGTATGTTCGTGCGAAAAAATTCAACAGAAGTTCGGGGCGCGAAACAGTGCATTCGGGTGCCGAAACACCCGTTTTGCTTCGATTTTCGTGCAGTAGGTAACCGAATGCTCCAAAACACTCCCAAACATCATTTAGGGCCTAACGGAGTAGATTGGAAGTGTCCGTAGCGAAAAACCCATTTTGAAGTTCGTTGTTACGAGGCAGTGCATCCGGGCACCGAAACGGACCCGTTTCGCTCCGTTTTGCATGCAGAAGGTACCGAAACGCGCCAAATCACTCCCTAACATCGTTTTGGGTCCAATGGAGGCTATTGGGTATGTTCGTGCGAAAAAATTCAACAGAAGTTCGGGCGCGAAACAGTGCATTCGGGTGCCGAAACACCCGTTTTGCTTCGATTTTCGTGCAGTAGGTAACCGAATGCTCCAAAACACTCCCAAACATCATTTAGGGCCTAACGGAGTAGATTGGAAGTGTCCGTAGCGAAAAACCCATTTTGAAGTTCGTTGTTACGAGGCAGTGCATCCGGGCACCGAAACGGACCCGTTTCGCTCCGTTTTGCATGCAGAAGGTACCGAAACGCGCCAAATCACTCCCTAACATCGTTTTGGGTCCAATGGAGGCTATTGGGTATGTTCGTGCGAAAAAATTCAACAGAAGTTCGGGGCGCGAAACAGTGCATTCGGGTGCCGAAACACCCGTTTTGCTTCGATTTTCGTGCAGTAGGTAACCGAATGCTCCAAAACACTCCCAAACATCATTTAGGGCCTAACGGAGTAGATTGGAAGTGTCCGTAGCGAAAAACCCATTTTGAAGTTCGTTGTTACGAGGCAGTGCATCCGGGCACCGAAACGGACCCGTTTCGCTCCGTTTTGCATGCAGAAGGTACCGAAACGCGCCAAATCACTCCCTAACATCGTTTTGGGTCCAATGGAGGCTATTGGGTATGTTCGTGCGAAAAAATTCAACAGAAGTTCGGGGCGCGAAACAGTGCATTCGGGTGCCGAAACACCCGTTTTGCTTCGATTTTCGTGCAGTAGGTAACCGAATGCTCCAAAACACTCCCAAACATCATTTAGGGCCTAACGGAGTAGATTGGAAGTGTCCGTAGCGAAAAACCCATTTTGAAGTTCGTTGTTACGAGGCAGTGCATCCGGGCACCGAAACGGACCCGTTTCGCTCCGTTTTGCATGCAGAAGGTACCGAAACGCGCCAAATCACTCCCTAACATCGTTTTGGGTCCAATGGAGGCTATTGGGTATGTTCGTGCGAAAAAATTCAACAGAAGTTCGGGGCGCGAAACAGTGCATTCGGGTGCCGAAACACCCGTTTTGCTTCGATTTTCGTGCAGTAGGTAACCGAATGCTCCAAAACACTCCCAAACATCATTTAGGGCCTAACGGAGTAGATTGGAAGTGTCCGTAGCGAAAAACCCATTTTGAAGTTCGTTGTTACGAGGCAGTGCATCCGGGCACCGAAACGGACCCGTTTCGCTCCGTTTTGCATGCAGAAGGTACCGAAACGCGCCAAATCACTCCCTAACATCGTTTTGGGTCCAATGGAGGCTATTGGGTATGTTCGTGCGAAAAAATTCAACAGAAGTTCGGGGCGCGAAACAGTGCATTCGGGTGCCGAAACACCCGTTTTGCTTCGATTTTCGTGCAGTAGGTAACCGAATGCTCCAAAACACTCCCAAACATCATTTAGGGCCTAACGGAGTAGATTGGAAGTGTCCGTAGCGAAAAACCCATTTTGAAGTTCGTTGTTACGAGGCAGTGCATCCGGGCACCGAAACGGACCCGTTTCGCTCCGTTTTGCATGCAGAAGGTACCGAAACGCGCCAAATCACTCCCTAACATCGTTTTGGGTCCAATGGAGGCTATTGGGTATGTTCGTGCGAAAAAATTCAACAGAAGTTCGGGGCGCGAAACAGTGCATTCGGGTGCCGAAACACCCGTTTTGCTTCGATTTTCGTGCAGTAGGTAACCGAATGCTCCAAAACACTCCCAAACATCATTTAGGGCCTAACGGAGTAGATTGGAAGTGTCCGTAGCGAAAAACCCATTTTGAAGTTCGTTGTTACGAGGCAGTGCATCCGGGCACCGAAACGGACCCGTTTCGCTCCGTTTTGCATGCAGAAGGTACCGAAACGCGCCAAATCACTCCCTAACATCGTTTTGGGTCCAATGGAGGCTATTGGGTATGTTCGTGCGAAAAAATTCAACAGAAGTTCGGGGCGCGAAACAGTGCATTCGGGTGCCGAAACACCCGTTTTGCTTCGATTTTCGTGCAGTAGGTAACCGAATGCTCCAAAACACTCCCAAACATCATTTAGGGCCTAACGGAGTAGATTGGAAGTGTCCGTAGCGAAAAACCCATTTTGAAGTTCGTTGTTACGAGGCAGTGCATCCGGGCACCGAAACGGACCCGTTTCGCTCCGTTTTGCATGCAGAAGGTACCGAAACGCGCCAAATCACTCCCTAACATCGTTTTGGGTCCAATGGAGGCTATTGGGTATGTTCGTGCGAAAAAATTCAACAGAAGTTCGGGGCGCGAAACAGTGCATTCGGGTGCCGAAACACCCGTTTTGCTTCGATTTTCGTGCAGTAGGTAACCGAATGCTCCAAAACACTCCCAAACATCATTTAGGGCCTAACGGAGTAGATTGGAAGTGTCCGTAGCGAAAAACCCATTTTGAAGTTCGTTGTTACGAGGCAGTGCATCCGGGCACCGAAACGGACCCGTTTCGCTCCGTTTTGCATGCAGAAGGTACCGAAACGCGCCAAATCACTCCCTAACATCGTTTTGGGTCCAATGGAGGCTATTGGGTATGTTCGTGCGAAAAAATTCAACAGAAGTTCGGGGCGCGAAACAGTGCATTCGGGTGCCGAAACACCCGTTTTGCTTCGATTTTCGTGCAGTAGGTAACCGAATGCTCCAAAACACTCCCAAACATCATTTAGGGCCTAACGGAGTAGATTGGAAGTGTCCGTAGCGAAAAACCCATTTTGAAGTTCGTTGTTACGAGGCAGTGCATCCGGGCACCGAAACGGACCCGTTTCGCTCCGTTTTGCATGCAGAAGGTACCGAAACGCGCCAAATCACTCCCTAACATCGTTTTGGGTCCAATGGAGGCTATTGGGTATGTTCGTGCGAAAAAATTCAACAGAAGTTCGGGGCGCGAAACAGTGCATTCGGGTGCCGAAACACCCGTTTTGCTTCGATTTTCGTGCAGTAGGTAACCGAATGCTCCAAAACACTCCCAAACATCATTTAGGGCCTAACGGAGTAGATTGGAAGTGTCCGTAGCGAAAAACCCATTTTGAAGTTCGTTGTTACGAGGCAGTGCATCCGGGCACCGAAACGGACCCGTTTCGCTCCGTTTTGCATGCAGAAGGTACCGAAACGCGCCAAATCACTCCCTAACATCGTTTTGGGTCCAATGGAGGCTATTGGGTATGTTCGTGCGAAAAAATTCAACAGAAGTTCGGGGCGCGAAACAGTGCATTCGGGTGCCGAAACACCCGTTTTGCTTCGATTTTCGTGCAGTAGGTAACCGAATGCTCCAAAACACTCCCAAACATCATTTAGGGCCTAACGGAGTAGATTGGAAGTGTCCGTAGCGAAAAACCCATTTTGAAGTTCGTTGTTACGAGGCAGTGCATCCGGGCACCGAAACGGACCCGTTTCGCTCCGTTTTGCATGCAGAAGGTACCGAAACGCGCCAAATCACTCCCTAACATCGTTTTGGGTCCAATGGAGGCTATTGGGTATGTTCGTGCGAAAAAATTCAACAGAAGTTCGGGGCGCGAAACAGTGCATTCGGGTGCCGAAACACCCGTTTTGCTTCGATTTTCGTGCAGTAGGTAACCGAATGCTCCAAAACACTCCCAAACATCATTTAGGGCCTAACGGAGTAGATTGGAAGTGTCCGTAGCGAAAAACCCATTTTGAAGTTCGTTGTTACGAGGCAGTGCATCCGGGCACCGAAACGGACCCGTTTCGCTCCGTTTTGCATGCAGAAGGTACCGAAACGCGCCAAATCACTCCCTAACATCGTTTTGGGTCCAATGGAGGCTATTGGGTATGTTCGTGCGAAAAAATTCAACAGAAGTTCGGGGCGCGAAACAGTGCATTCGGGTGCCGAAACACCCGTTTTGCTTCGATTTTCGTGCAGTAGGTAACCGAATGCTCCAAAACACTCCCAAACATCATTTAGGGCCTAACGGAGTAGATTGGAAGTGTCCGTAGCGAAAAACCCATTTTGAAGTTCGTTGTTACGAGGCAGTGCATCCGGGCACCGAAACGGACCCGTTTCGCTCCGTTTTGCATGCAGAAGGTACCGAAACGCGCCAAATCACTCCCTAACATCGTTTTGGGTCCAATGGAGGCTATTGGGTATGTTCGTGCGAAAAAATTCAACAGAAGTTCGGGGCGCGAAACAGTGCATTCGGGTGCCGAAACACCCGTTTTGCTTCGATTTTCGTGCAGTAGGTAACCGAATGCTCCAAAACACTCCCAAACATCATTTAGGGCCTAACGGAGTAGATTGGAAGTGTCCGTAGCGAAAAACCCATTTTGAAGTTCGTTGTTACGAGGCAGTGCATCCGGGCACCGAAACGGACCCGTTTCGCTCCGTTTTGCATGCAGAAGGTACCGAAACGCGCCAAATCACTCCCTAACATCGTTTTGGGTCCAATGGAGGCTATTGGGTATGTTCGTGCGAAAAAATTCAACAGAAGTTCGGGGCGCGAAACAGTGCATTCGGGTGCCGAAACACCCGTTTTGCTTCGATTTTCGTGCAGTAGGTAACCGAATGCTCCAAAACACTCCCAAACATCATTTAGGGCCTAACGGAGTAGATTGGAAGTGTCCGTAGCGAAAAACCCATTTTGAAGTTCGTTGTTACGAGGCAGTGCATCCGGGCACCGAAACGGACCCGTTTCGCTCCGTTTTGCATGCAGAAGGTACCGAAACGCGCCAAATCACTCCCTAACATCGTTTTGGGTCCAATGGAGGCTATTGGGTATGTTCGTGCGAAAAAATTCAACAGAAGTTCGGGGCGCGAAACAGTGCATTCGGGTGCCGAAACACCCGTTTTGCTTCGATTTTCGTGCAGTAGGTAACCGAATGCTCCAAAACACTCCCAAACATCATTTAGGGCCTAACGGAGTAGATTGGAAGTGTCCGTAGCGAAAAACCCATTTTGAAGTTCGTTGTTACGAGGCAGTGCATCCGGGCACCGAAACGGACCCGTTTCGCTCCGTTTTGCATGCAGAAGGTACCGAAACGCGCCAAATCACTCCCTAACATCGTTTTGGGTCCAATGGAGGCTATTGGGTATGTTCGTGCGAAAAAATTCAACAGAAGTTCGGGGCGCGAAACAGTGCATTCGGGTGCCGAAACACCCGTTTTGCTTCGATTTTCGTGCAGTAGGTAACCGAATGCTCCAAAACACTCCCAAACATCATTTAGGGCCTAACGGAGTAGATTGGAAGTGTCCGTAGCGAAAAACCCATTTTGAAGTTCGTTGTTACGAGGCAGTGCATCCGGGCACCGAAACGGACCCGTTTCGCTCCGTTTTGCATGCAGAAGGTACCGAAACGCGCCAAATCACTCCCTAACATCGTTTTGGGTCCAATGGAGGCTATTGGGTATGTTCGTGCGAAAAAATTCAACAGAAGTTCGGGGCGCGAAACAGTGCATTCGGGTGCCGAAACACCCGTTTTGCTTCGATTTTCGTGCAGTAGGTAACCGAATGCTCCAAAACACTCCCAAACATCATTTAGGGCCTAACGGAGTAGATTGGAAGTGTCCGTAGCGAAAAACCCATTTTGAAGTTCGTTGTTACGAGGCAGTGCATCCGGGCACCGAAACGGACCCGTTTCGCTCCGTTTTGCATGCAGAAGGTACCGAAACGCGCCAAATCACTCCCTAACATCGTTTTGGGTCCAATGGAGGCTATTGGGTATGTTCGTGCGAAAAAATTCAACAGAAGTTCGGGGCGCAAAACAGTGCATTCGGGTGCTGAAACACCCGTTTTGCTTCGATTTCTGTGCAGTAGGTAACCGAATGCTCCAAAACACTCTCAAACATCATTTAGGGCCTAACGGAGTAGATTGGAAGTGTCCGTAGCGAGAAACCTGTTTTGAAGTTCGTTGTTACGAGGCAGTGCATTCGGGCACCGAAACGGACCCGTTTCGCTCTGTTTTGCATGCAGAAGGTACCGGAACGTGCCAAATCACTCCCTAACATCGTTTTGGGTCAAATGGAGGCTATTGGGTATGTTCGTGCAAAAAAATTCGACAGAAGTTCGGGGCGCGAAACAGTGCATTCGGGTGCCAAAACACCCTTTTTGCATCGATTTTCGTGCAGTAGGTAACCGAATGCTCCAAAACACTCCCAAACATCATTTAGGGCCTAACGGAGTAGATTGGAAGTGTCTGTAGCGAAAAACCCATTTTGAAGTTCGTTGTTACGAGGCAGTGCATCCGGGCACCGAAACGGACCCGTTTCGCTCCGTTTTACATAAAGAAGGTTCCGAAACGCGCCAAATCACTCCTTAACATCGTTTTGGGTCCAATGGAGGCTATTGGCTATGTTCATGCAAAAAATTTTAACGGAAGTTCGGGGCGCGAAACAGGGCATTCGGGTGCCGAAACACCCGTTCTGCTTCGATTTTCGTGCAGTCGGTAACCAAATGCTCCAAAACACTCCCAAACATCATTTAGGGCCTAACGGAGTAGATTGGAAGTGTCCGTAGCGAAAAACCCATTTTGAAAGTTCGTTGTTATGAGGCAGTGCATCCGGGCACCGAAACGGACCTGTTTCGCTCTGTTTTGCATGCAGAAGGTACCGAAACGCGCCAAATCTCTCCCTAACATCGTTTTGGGTCGAATGGAGGCTATTGGGTATGTTCGTGCGAAAAAATTCAACAGAAGTTCGGGGCGCGAAACAGTGCTGAAACACCCGTTTTGCTTCGATTTCTGTGCAGTAGGTAACCGAATGCTCCAAAACACTCTCAAACATCATTTAGGGCCTAACGGAGTAGATTGGAAGTGTCCGTAGCGAATAACCCATTTTGAAGTAAGTTGTTACGAGGCAGTGCATCCGGGCACAGAAACGGACCCATTTCGTACCGTTTTGCATGCAGAAGGTACCGAAACGCGCCAAATCACTCCCTAACATCATTTTTGTTCCAATGGAGGCTATAAGGTATGTTCATGCGAAATAAAATCAACACAAGTTCGGGGCGCGAAACAGTGCATTCGGGTGCCGAAACACCCGTTTTGCTTCGATTTTCGTACAGTAGGTAACCGAATGCTCCAAAACACTCTCAAACATCATTTAGGGCCTAACGGAGTAGATTGGAAGTGTCCGTAGCGAAAAACCCTTTTTGAAGTTCGTTGTTATGAGGCAGTGCATTCGGGCACCGAAACGGACCCGTTTCGCTCTGTTTTGCATGCAGAACGTACCGAAACGGCCCAATCACTCCCTAACATCGTTTTGGGTCAAATGGAGGCTATTGGGTATGTTCATGCGAAAAAATTCAACAGAAGTTCGGGGCGCGAAACAGTGCATTCGGGTGCCGAAACACCCGTTCTGCTTCGATTTCGTGCAGTAGGTAACCGAATGCTCCAAAACACTCCCAAACATCATTTAGGGCCTAACGGAGTAGATTGGAAGTGTCCGTAGCGAAAAACCCATTTTGAAGTTCGTTGTTACGAGGCAGTGCATCCGGGCACCGAAACGGACCTGTTTCGCTCTGTTTTGCATGCAGAAGGTACCGAAACGCGCCAAATCACTCCCTAACATCGTTTTGGGTCCAATGGAGGCTATAGGGTATGTTCATGCGAAATAAATTCAACAGAAGTTCGGGGTGCGAAACAGTGCATTCGGGTGCCGAAACACCCGTTTTGCTTCGATTTTCGTGCAGTAGGTAACCGAATGCTCCAAAACACTCCCAAACATCAATTAGGGCCTAACGGAGTAGATTGGAAGTGTCCGTAGCGAAAAACCTGTTTTGAAGTTCGTTGTTACGAGGCAGTGCATCCGGGCACCGAAACGGACCCGTTTCGCTCTGTTTTGCATGCAGAAGGTACCGGAACGTGCCAAATCACTCCCTAACATCGTTTTTGTTCCAATGGAGGCTATTGGGTATGTTCGTGCCAAAAAATTCGACACAAGTTCGGGGCGCGAAACAGTGCATTCGGGTGCCGAAACACCCGTTTTGCTTCGATTTTCGTACAGTAGGTAACCGAATGCTCCAAAACACTCCCAAACATCAATTAGGGCCTAACGGAGTAGATTGGAAGTGTCCGTAGCGAAAAACCTGTTTTGAAGTTCGTTGTTACGAGGCAGTGCATCCGGGCACCGAAACGGACCCGTTTCGCTCCGTTTTGCATGCAGAAGGTACCGAAACGTGCCAAATCACTCCCTAACATCGTTTTGGGTCAAATGGAGGCTATAGGGTATGTTCATGCCAAAAAATTCAACAGAAGTTCGGGGCGCGAAACAGTGCATTCGGGTGCCGAAACACCCGTTTTGCTTCGATTTTTGAGCAGTAGGTAACCGAATGCTCCAAAACACTCCCAAACATCATTTAGGGCCTAACGGAGTAGATTGGAAGTGTCCGTAGCGAAAAACCTGTTTTGAAGTTCGTTGTTATGAGGCAGTGCATCCGGGCACCGAAACGGACCCGTTTCGCTCCGTTTTGCATGCAGAAGGTACCGAAACGTGCCAAATCACTCCCTAACATCGTTTTGGGTCAAATGGAAGCTATAGGGTATGTTCATGCCAAAAAATTCAACAGAAGTTCGGGGCGCGAAACAGTGCATTCGGGTGCCGAAACACCCGTTTTGCTTCGATTTTTGTGCAGTAGGTAACCGAATGCTCCAAAACACTCCCAAACATCAATTAGGGCCTAACGGAGTAGATTGGAAGTGTCCGTAGCGAAAAACCTGTTTTGAAGTTCGTTGTTACGAGGCAGTGCATCCGGGCACCGAAACGGACCCGTTTCATTCCGTTTTGCATGCAGAAGGTAAAGAAACGTGCCAAATCACTCCCTAACATCGTTTTGGGTCAAATGGAGGCTATTGGGTATGTTCGTGCGAAAAAAATCAACAGAAGTTCGGGGAGCAAAACAGTGCATTCGGGTGCCGAAACACCCGTTTTGCTTCGATTTCTGTGCAGTAGGTAACCGAATGCTCCAAAACACTCCCAAACATCATTTAGGGCCTAACGGAGTAGATTGGAAGTGTCCGTAGCGAAAAACCCATTTTGAAAGTTCGTTGTTATGAGGCAGTGCATCCGGGCACCGAAACGGACCTGTTTCGCTCTGTTTTGCATGCAGAAGGTACCGAAACGCGCCAAATCTCTCCCTAACATCGTTTTGGGTCGAATGGAGGCTATTGGGTATGTTCGTGCGAAAAAATTCAACAGAAGTTCGGGGCGCGAAACAGTGCATTCGGGTGCTGAAACACCCGTTTTGCTTCGATTTCTGTGCAGTAGGTAACCGAATGCTCCAAAACACTCTCAAACATCATTTAGGGCCTAACGGAGTAGATTGGAAGTGTCCGTAGCGAAAAACCCATTTTGAAGTAAGTTGTTACGAGGCAGTGCATCCGGGCACAGAAACGGACCCATTTCGTACCGTTTTGCATGCAGAAGGTACCGAAACGCGCCAAATCACTCCCTAACATCATTTTTGTTCCAATGGAGGCTATAAGGTATGTTCATGCGAAATAAAATCAACACAAGTTCGGGGCGCGAAACAGTGCATTCGGGTGCCGAAACACCCGTTTTGCTTCGATTTTCGTACAGTAGGTAACCGAATGCTCCAAAACACTCTCAAACATCATTTAGGGCCTAACGGAGTAGATTGGAAGTGTCCGTAGCGAGAAACCTGTTTTGAAGTTCGTTGTTATGAGGCAGTGCATTCGGGCACCGAAACGGACCCGTTTCGCTCTGTTTTGCATGCAGAACGTACCGAAACGTGCCCAGTCACTCCCTAACATCGTTTTGGGTCAAATGGAGGCTATTGGGTATGTTCATGCAAAAAATTTTAACGGAAGTTCGGGGCGCGAAACAGTGCATTCGGGTGCCGAAACACCCGTTCTGCTTCGATTTTCGTGCAGTAGGTAACCGAATGCTCCAAAACACTCCCAAACATCATTTAGGGCCTAACGGAGTAGATTGGAAGTGTCCGTAGCGAAAAACCCATTTTGAAGTTCGTTGTTACGAGGCAGTGCATCCGGGCACCGAAACGGACCTGTTTCGCTCTGTTTTGCATGCAGAAGGTACCGAAACGCGCCAAATCACTCCCTAACATCGTTTTGGGTCCAATGGAGGCTATAGGGTATGTTCATGCGAAATAAATTCAACAGAAGTTCGGGGTGCGAAACAGTGCATTCGGGTGCCGAAACACCCGTTTTGCTTCGATTTTCGTGCAGTAGGTAACCGAATGCTCCAAAACACTCCCAAACATCAATTAGGGCCTAACGGAGTAGATTGGAAGTGTCCGTAGCGAAAAACCTGTTTTGAAGTTCGTTGTTACGAGGCAGTGCATCCGGGCACCGAAACGGACCCGTTTCGCTCTGTTTTGCATGCAGAAGGTACCGGAACGTGCCAAATCACTCCCTAACATCGTTTTGGGTCAAATGGAGGCTATTGGGTATGTTCGTGCCAAAAAATTCGACAGAAGTTCGGGGCGCGAAACAGTGCATTCGGGTGCCAAAACACCCTTTTTGCTTCGATTTTTGGGCAGTAGGTAACCGAATGCTCCAAAACACTCCCAAACATCAATTAGGGCCTAACGGAGTAGATTGGAAGTGTCCGTAGCGAAAAACCTATTTTGAAGTTCGGGGCGCGAAACAGTGCATTCGGGTGCCGAAACACCCGTTTTGCTTCGATTTTTGAGCAGTAGGTAACCGAATGCTCCAAAACACTCCCAAACATCATTTAGGGCCTAACGGAGTAGATTGGAAGTGTCCGTAGCGAAAAACCTGTTTTGAAGTTCGTTGTTATGAGGCAGTGCATCCGGGCACCGAAACGGACCCGTTTCGCTCCGTTTTGCATGCAGAAGGTACCGAAACGTGCCAAATCACTCCCTAACATCGTTTTGGGTCAAATGGAAGCTATAGGGTATGTTCATGCCAAAAAATTCAACAGAAGTTCGGGGCGCGAAACAGTGCATTCGGGTGCCGAAACACCCGTTTTGCTTCGATTTTTGTGCAGTAGGTAACCGAATGCTCCAAAACACTCCCAAACATCAATTAGGGCCTAACGGAGTAGATTGGAAGTGTCCGTAGCGAAAAACCTGTTTTGAAGTTCGTTGTTACGAGGCAGTGCATCCGGGCACCGAAACGGACCCGTTTCATTCCGTTTTGCATGCAGAAGGTAAAGAAACGTGCCAAATCACTCCCTAACATCGTTTTGGGTCAAATGGAGGCTATTGGGTATGTTCATGCAAAAAATTTCAACAGAAGTTCGGGGCGCGAAACAGGGCATTCGGGTGCCGAAACACCCGTTCTGCTTCGATTTTCGTGCAGTCGGTAACCAAATGCTCCAAAACACTCCCAAACATCATTTAGGGCCTAACGGAGTAGATTGGAAGTGTCCGTAGCGAAAAACCCATTTTGAAAGTTCGTTGTTATGAGGCAGTGCATCCGGGCACCGAAACGGACCTGTTTCGCTCTGTTTTGCATGCAGAAGGTACCGAAACGCGCCAAATCTCTCCCTAACATCGTTTTGGGTCGAATGGAGGCTATTGGGTATGTTCGTGCGAAAAAATTCAACAGAAGTTCGGGGCGCGAAACAGTGCATTCGGGTGCTGAAACACCCGTTTTGCTTCGATTTCTGTGCAGTAGGTAACCGAATGCTCCAAAACACTCTCAAACATCATTTAGGGCCTAACGGAGTAGATTGGAAGTGTCCGTAGCGAAAAACCCATTTTGAAGTAAGTTGTTACGAGGCAGTGCATCCGGGCACAGAAACGGACCCATTTCGTACCGTTTTGCATGCAGAAGGTACCGAAACGCGCCAAATCACTCCCTAACATCATTTTTGTTCCAATGGAGGCTATAAGGTATGTTCATGCGAAATAAAATCAACACAAGTTCGGGGCGCGAAACAGTGCATTCGGGTGCCGAAACACCCGTTTTGCTTCGATTTTCGTACAGTAGGTAACCGAATGCTCCAAAACACTCTCAAACATCATTTAGGGCCTAACGGAGTAGATTGGAAGTGTCCGTAGCGAGAAACCTGTTTTGAAGTTTGTTGTTATGAGGCAGTGCATTCGGGCACCGAAACGGACCCGTTTCGCTCTGTTTTGCATGCAGAACGTACCGAAACGTGCCCAGTCACTCCCTAACATCGTTCTGGGTCAAATGGAGGCTATTGGGTGTGGCGGTTCCACTCCGAAATTATTCCAAGTTAAGTACCCTCAGACCACTAACCACGTAGTCAGGCACTTAATCCGGAATAAGCTGGAGCGCCGTCGGATTAAACCCGATTAAACCACGTACTTAACTAGATCGTAACAGCAGCAGGCCCACACGAAGGTGAGTTCCAGAGATTACAACATTCCACAAATTAACTTACACACATAGCGAAGTAGTTATTACAACTGAGTTCAAATTAAAATCAGAGTACACAAGTTTTTGCAGCGGAAATTAAAAGTTCAACAACTGAAATTTGGAAGTTCATTGCAGCGGAAGTAAATAAACTAACGACGAAACAAGTAACTCCGTGATGAGGCCTGCCACGAAGCTACTCCTCCCGATCCTCGCCAGAGGACGGGACCCATTCGATGTGCCAGCCAGGTGGAACCTGGGCAGGCCAAGTCATAGCATCCACATTCAAGATTATACCTGAAAAATAATGCCACAAGCAAGGCTGAGTATACTAATACTCAGCAAGGCTTACCCGTCGGGTGAAAACTACATCACCGACATCTAGACAATGAAAGGCTTTTGGCTGGTGGGTTTGTTTGCCAAAAGCAACTAAAAGTAGATCCTTGCTTTCAAGTTTTAGCACCATATTCTAATAAATTTAACCATTCTAGATTAGCATCCTCTCTAAGCATACAAGTGTAGCAATACAATTTAATTCATAGAACAATTTCATAATCTCAAATTCCACTTATTACTCGATGTGGCCTGACGGTCAAGCAGTCTCATTAACCGCGAGAAGCGGACAGTTCGAACCGAATTTGTGCTACCTGGCCAGGGAAAACCCAACACACACGGATACTCTGCTTGAGATAAAAGGTACAAGCATTTCCCAACCTTTCCCATCTATCCACAATTCGGAACCGGGTCCATTTCCTTAGGATGAAGGTTTACTGCTTCACTCACAGCATCACGCATACATCCACGAGTGTACGGCAAGGGAAAACAGAGTTTCCAAGGAGAGATGGCTATCGGCCCTAGCTGCTTCAAGCTGGTACCGGGCTTACCGGCTCCCATATACCGGCATGCATGTGGTACGTTCAAAAACTTGACTTAGTATCCACACCTTCCGACCTTAACCAATTATCAAACACGGACGGGAGATCTACATCTATCCTCCCGCCCGTCAATCCTTATGATTCCAACATAAGTAAAGACGAACAATTCCTATGTCTCGCGAGTGACAGGAAATCACTCGACTTGTAACGAACCTACAGCAATGCTCTACCGAACCTTTCATACTAGTATTGCAAGTCATAGGTACTAGGAAAATATTGCAGCTATGGTATTCAATCAACTCCTAGAAACGTAAATGCACAAACATAGAGAATTCAAGTGCATAATTTAGTAAGATTTAGGTCATGCTCCGGGGCTTGCCTTCCTGCTCGGGCTGAGAGTTAGCTCCTGCGTTGGTCACGTCTGCACCGGCGTCGGGCTCCGGAACTTGCTCCTCTTCTGCGGGGACGAGGGTGTAGTCGCCGTCCGGAAGAACGCCTTCTACATGATATGCATAATTTTAAGGCGGCTGCCCTTTTGATGCTAAGACTAGGGCCTTGAAGGCCATATTCACCTAGACATACTTAGATATTTGCATTTTCTCCACCAAAGCAAGGTGTCGGTGTGAAAAAGGTTTTAGTTGAATTCGATGGTGATTGTGTACATATATAAAAGAATTTTATTTATTTCTTCACAAGTTAGGGTGGCTGTTTCTGAATTTCAGATTCTAACCATTTTATTTCAATTAATTACTCAAAAAGGTTTATTCATTTATACATTTCAATTTCCACCTAGATTCTTTCCCATTTTTGTTTCTTCATTTCTGTTCATCAATTTTAGCCATAAACTTTATGACAGCTACTGGAGTATAAGAGCTAAGCTCACTCCAAAATTTAGCTAATTTCGAGTTACACATAATTTATTAAAAATCTATAAACAGCTAGCTGCAGGAAGTGAATTAAAGGCATAATAAATTGAAATTTCATCTATTTCAGGAGATCTTCCTACCAAGGCTAAGCAATATCATGAGGAGGGCTCTGGCCAAGTGGTGGCTCAAAATAACCCTTGGGTAGTCCTCATTATTTTTCTATCCAAAAACACATATTTAATTATTTGCCATTCTAAACAGAGCAAAAATTAAGTTTCTCATTTTTAACATGTGTGTTAACAAGTTTTAAGTTCTCAGGAGCAAAATGATGATTTTTCGCTGCACAAATTATTTTTAACAATTTCTTTACTGCAGAAAGTCAGAAAACACATTTAAATCTATAACTAGAGCTACACATCATATTTTTGAGTCTCCTTTGGACACAAGCTGTCCAAAACCACTAATAACAACATATCCAAAGCTCAACCCCAGCGGAGCTATGGATTTGAAATGGTGCACAACTTTAGGTTTTCACAGTTTGATTTTTAATTCAACAACAGTTCACCAAAAGCATACACATGTCTAATAGAGATTGTAGTTTAGACTCTAACGATTCCAGAGAGTATTTTTGCATATTTTTCTGATTTTTCTACGATTTTTAATCGATTTTACAAGTTTCGGGAAAAATCAAATCTAGGGTAAGAATCTATTTTCACCGAGAACCCTAGAACTTTCAAACTTTCGCGAACAGGTCCTGCACTTTTGCACGAAAGACCCTGGAAAGAGGTAGACGATGAACAATGGCCCTCGGGAGCTCGCCGGAGTTACGCCGGGCAAACCACGGCGAACTGGGCTCGGGGAAGAGGGGGAAAAGGGTCCTTGGCTCACCACGAGTCGTTTGGGCACGGTTGGGAGGCCGGGGGTCGACGGAGTTACGCCGGCGACGAGGAGGTGGCGGCGCGGCCGCTGCGGGGTCTGCGCCGGCGAGCTCGGGGTCGTTCGCGGAGGGGGAGAGGTCCTTGAGCACCAGCAGAGCTTGGGGAAGCTAATGGCGTGCTCGAGGAAGCTCGGGGAAGGCTCGGAGTAGGGTCTCGACGGTGAGGTGGTTCGACGGCCGGAAAAGTCGATTTGGGGGAACTTGGAAATTCGAGCTCGGGAATGGCCAATGTGCTGGGGAAAGTTGGGGGAAACGGAGCTAGGGGAGTGGTCTAGCTGTGCGCGGAGTGGATTTGGGAATGGGGGATCGAGCGCGACGAATTTCTCGAATTGCTTCGGTTCGGCTTGCGCGTCGCGAGGAAGAAGAAGGAGGGGGGGCGCGCGAGGAGGCTCACAGGAGGCTCGAGCGAGTGAATGGGGTGAGTGGGAGGCTCGGTGGAGTGCTCAAGCACGCGAAATGGCCACTGTTGAGCCTCGGGAGCGAGCGAGCGCGCCTGCGCGGCGCGAGCAGGCCGCCATGAATGCGGACCGAGCTCGGGCAGCGCGCGCTCGACTCGACGGGGCGAAGGATCGTCTCAGCATCATCGCGGGGATCTTCTACAGTGGCTTTGGCGCGTTGTGGAGCGGAATCAAGCTTGCAGCGCTGTCCAGCGCGTCGCGCGCGCGCGTGGCCGCGGCGGCGCTCCGACCGCATCATGGCGTCGCGCGGCGCGAGGAGGAGCGAGGCGACGGCGGCGACTTGACCGCGCGGGAGCGAACGGACAAGGGCTAGACGACAACGGCCATCAACCGCCGCGGCTCGGCCAGCTCAGGGCCGCCTGCGCCGAGCTCCGGCCGCGTGGCGGCCGAGCTCTGGCCGGCGTCAGCCGCGCCAGGGGCACTGTTCCCGGCTCCAGGAGCTCCGAGTTTGAATTCAAATTTTCTCCAAAATTTTGAACAGAACGTGAAAAAGTGCAAAAATAAAAGTTGTAGATTGAAGGATGGGACACAACTTCCTTTTTGGGATGAACTTGAAATTCGAAGTTTTTCAAGCTCAAAAAGCCCAAAAACAGAAATGTGCCAAAATCGGAAATTTGAGTTTTCGAGGGACTAAACCGCAAAATTTTCAAAAATTCCAAACAGTGACTAGGGTTTAATTTTGATGCCAAACAACTTTTATTTTGGGAGATTTTCAAGTTTAGTACAAAAATCTTGAGTTTTCGGTTGGGTACTAAATAACCCCTGTTTTTGAATTAAACTTTGAATTTTGGTGAATTTTGAGGGATTTTTGAATTCTAATCTTAAATCCCTGTTGCATTGATCTTAATTGCATCTTTTAGCTAATTTGACATCAGAGATGTCACAGCCTACCCCCCTTAAAAGGAATCTCGCCCCGAGATTCGATTACGCTTAATGATAAGGAGGGGAAAAGAATACCTCAGCTTATGAAAGTATGTCGGGGAAATTCTTCCGGAGATAATCCTCGGTTTCCCACGTGGCTTCGTCTTCAGAATGATGACTCCACTGAATTTTATACATTTTAATTCCCTTCCTTCGTGTCTGTCGCTCTTTCTCGTCGAGGATCTTGACAGGATACTCATCATAAGAGAGATCCGGTTCAACCGAGAGTTCCTCTTCAATAACCTCGGTTGGAACACGAAGACACCTCTTGAGTTGAGAAACGTGAAACACATTATGTACCGCTGAAAGTCTCTCGGGAAGCTTCACTTGATAAGCTACCGGCCCACATTGTTGAGTGATTTCATACGGGCCGATAAAGCGAGGTGCAAGCTTGCCTTTGAGTCCAAACCTTTGCACACCCTTGGTCGGGGAGACCTTAAGATACACATGATCACCAACTTCAAACTGAAGTGGCTTCCGCCGCTGATCAAAATAACTCTTTTGTCGTGATTGGGCGGTTTTCAGATTCTCCCGAATGATCCCAACCTTTTCTTCGGCTTCTTTCACAAGGTCAGGGCCATAAGTGTACCTCTCGCCTGCCTGGGACCAACACAACGGGGTCCGACATCTCCTACCATATAGGGCTTCGAAAGGTGCCATTTTTAAACTCGTTTGGTAGCTGTTATTATAGGAGAATTCAGCCAGGGATAAACACTTCTCCCAATTCTTCCCATAATGGATAACACATGCTCGAAGCATATCCTCAAGTATTTGATTTACCCTTTCTGTTTGCCCATCGGTCTGTGGGTGATATGCTGAGCTGCGGATCAGTTTGGTACCTAAGGACATTTGCAATTGCTCCCAAAAGCGTGCTACGAAAAGAGCACCACGATCTGAAATTATCGTCTTGGGTACCCCATGTAGACAAACGATCCGCTCCAAATAAATCTCCGCATACTTTTTAGCAGAATAAGTGGTATTGACTGGAATAAAATGTGCGGTCTTGGTAAGGCGATCCACAATTACCCAAATAGAATCGTGGCCCTGAGGGGTCCTGGGAAGTCCAACAATAAAATCCATACTGATATCTTCCCACTTCCATGAGGGAATAGGTAGAGGTTGAAGCGTGCCTGCTACCTTCAAGTGGCTGGCCTTAACCCGCTGGCAGGTGTCACATTCCGACACATATGTGGCAATTTCTCGCTTCATTCGAGTCCACCAAAAGTTTTGCTTCAAGTCTTGATACATTTTGGTGCTGCCGGGATGAATAGAAAATTTGGAGAGATGAGCCTCATCCATAATCTTCCTCCGGAGTTCCATGTTTTTGGGCACCATGAGGCGGTGTCCAAACCATAGGACTCCTTGCCCGTCTAACCGGAAGCACTTGTACTTCTCCTTCACTTTCTCTTTAGACAATTTTCTTTTGAGCACTTTAACGCCCGCATCATTTAGTTGTGCCATAACAATCTGATCGTGCAAGGTTGGTTCCACTGCAATATGGCTGAAGTACCCGTGTGGAACAATCTCTAAATTGAGCTTTGCCATTTCGTGACACAGGGTGTCAGCGTAGGACTCCACGGTAAGACAATGGCAACGAGCCTTGCGGCTGAGTGCATCCGCAACTACATTCGCCTTCCCGGGGTGATAATGTACACTAAGGTCATAGTCCTTTGCTAACTCCAACCATCTGCGCTGTCTCATATTCAGATGTGCCTGAGTGAAGACATATTTAAGGCTCTTGTGGTCTGTGTATACGTTGCAGGGAACACCCATCAAATAGTGCCTCCACATCTTGAGAGCATGAATGACCGCTGCTAACTCAAGATCGTGCGTGGGGTAGTTTTGCTCATGAGGTCGGAGTGCTCGCGAAGCATAAGCGATGACCCGGTTCTCTTGCATGAGAACACAACCAAGACCGGTGCCTGATGCATCACAATAAACATCATACGGCTTGGTGCAATCGGGCTGAGCCAAAACTGGGGCTGAAGTCAATAGTCTTCGCAAAGTGTGGAAAGCTTCCTCACATTTGTCATTCCACTCAAATTTAACTCCCTTCTTCAAAAGTTCGGTCATAGGCTTCGCAATTCGAGAGAAGTCCGGAATAAAGCGACGGTAGTAGCCGGCTAATCCCAGAAAACTCCGAATCTCGTGGACGGAAGTAGGTGGCTGCCAATCTAGTACCTCTTGTACTTTGGATGGATCTACGGATATACCATCTTTGGAAATCGTGTGGCCCAAAAACTTCACACTCCCAAGCCAGAATTCACACTTGGAGAACTTGGCATAGAGCTGATGATCTCTCAGCCTTTGAAGAACAATGCGAAGGTGCTCAGCATGCTCTTCCTCATTCTTAGAATATATAAGAATGTCGTCAATGAAAACCACCACAAACTTGTCTAATTCAGACATGAAGACCGAGTTCATGAGGTACATGAAATAGGCTGGGGCGTTGGTGAGTCCAAAAGACATGACTAGGAACTCATAGAGTCCGTAACGTGTGGAGAAGGCAGTCTTCGGAATATCACAAGGTCTGATTTTTATTTGGTGATAGCCAGAGCGAAGGTCAATCTTGGAGAACACTCTGGCGCCAGCTAGTTGATCAAACAGGATGTCAATTCGGGGTAACGGATACTTGTTCTTAATAGTTACCGCATTGAGAGGCCGGTAGTCAATACACAACCTCAAGGAATGGTCCTTCTTCTTCACGAAGATAGCGGGACATCCCCACGGTGACACACTTGGGCGAATGAAACCTTTATCTAGCAATTCTTGGAGTTGAATTTTTAATTCAGCCAATTCATTGGGTGGCATCCTATAGGGTCTCTTTGATATAGGTGCTGTGCCAGGTTGCAATTCAATCACAAATTCAACGTCCCTATCCGGCGGCATCCCTGGTAAGTCATCCGGAAATACATCGGCATACTCACATACCACCGGAATGTCCTTTAGTGGGGTTTCGACCATAGAATAAGCACACGCATCAACGCAAGTCCGTCGTGGCAGATATAGCACACTCGGGCCATGCGTAGGCGAGTTTATCTCAACAACTCGTTCCGCAATATCTAGGACAACCTTGTGCTGAGTCATCCAATTGGCTCCTAACACAATGTCAATCCCTTCCATACCAAGTAGAATCAAATCAGTAGGGAATGTTTTACTTCCCAGCCTGATCGGAACTTTGTGGGTGACTTGGTTGGATGCAATTTTGCCTCCCGCAGTTGATATCACATAGGAGGATTTGGTATGGTATGATTTTAATCCGCATTTCACGTGGAATCTTGTGCTTATGAAACTATGCGTTGCTCCAGAATCAAATAATATCACAGCAGGTTGAGTGCAGATAGGGAAGATACCAGTCATGTCTGGGGCTCCCTCGGGTAAGTCGGCCAAGTTGGTGTAGTTGAGCCGTCCTTGGCGGACTTGCACACGCTGCTGCTGCTGCTTGCCCTTGCCTTGTTGATTTCCAGGGCGCTGGTTCTGCTGTCTGTTCTGAGGGCAATCCTTGATAAAGTGATCTTTGCTTCCACACTTGAAGCATTGATAGCCGGCTCCAGGACGAGCTGGCTGCGGTGTATTCTGCCTGGGTGCTTGCTGCTGCGGCGGTGGAGGGAAACGAGGCGCGTTAAGCTGTGGCGGCCTAGCAACCCAACCACCTCCCAACTTGATCATAATACAGTTCAGATAACTTCCAATAAGTTTTTAGTTCAACACAAAAACAGAACGAGTGACCTAGGTGGCGCAAAACCCCAATCTTTTAATCAATTCTCTGCTGAAAGCCCAGCAGACAGGAAGTTGGTATTTTGAGCATAACTTTTAATTGGCTGAACCAATTTGGTGGGAATTTTGACAGCATAAACTAGACAAAATTTGTGACAACTTTCATTTTTAAACCTCTAGAAGATACTGCTGTTAAGAGGGTGTAAAAATCCATTTTCTAACCTGTTGTTCCCAGAAAATTCCAGCAGACAGGGGGTTACCATTTTTAGCATAACTCCAGTTTTACCGACCCATTTTCGTTGAAATTTCTCCAGCATGTTCTTTATAACATTTATGACAACCTTCATGTTGAACACTTTTTCATTTGACCAAGTTTTCAGTTTCGAATTGAAGGTGCAAACAGACTGTTCTCAGCAGGAATTTTAGATTTTGATTTCAATTTCTTTGACGGCGGTTCAATATGGTCAAGAATTAATTTTGAGATTAATTCAGTGAGATGAAATGCATGAGCGGCCTATTCGATCTCACAAACACACGTGCCAATAACTTTTGGCTTACGAAGTTAGTGCCGGTGGCTAGGCAATATTCGTCTCTCCTTATAGTAACTAGTCGGAATTCTCTATCCGTTTCAACGTAGAAATCGCGGTTAGTGTACCTGCAGAAAATTCATCCCAGAGCATTCATAATCAACCTTTCGTGCCAGCACTCACGAAAGCGTCTCCATTCATTACCACCCACTATAGAGGTGGCACCCGAACGTTTAACATTGAACGGGCAATGTTCATATGTCACCGAGGCGACATATTGACGGTTCCATACGCTATTGTCATAGCGTATTGACTATGTGCCGCCATCATATTTGCATATGATGACGTGGTACGCTACAGCAATCGCCGTACCTTGCGCCCACCATCCTATTCTATTTTCATACGCCATCACAGCGTATTGACTATGTGCCGCCACTATATTTTCATATAGTGCCGTGGTACGTTACAGCAATCGCCGTACCTTGCGCCCACCATTGCGGAAAGTAAATGACAGAATGAAATGTGCTGGAAGTTAGCATAATATACTATCTGCCACCTACCATAACGTGATCCCTTAACCCACATAGGCTTCACGCTCTAGGTAACATCCTTAACGACCCTAACTTATCCTTCCTTTGCAAAGCGCATCGGAAGTACGAATTGGCAAATTTTATTCAAAAATTGTTGTTTAAGGTTTGTTGCTCTCTCCGGGCTGCTGCTTCGGCTCTGATGCCAGCTGTGGCGGTTCCACTCCGAAATTATTCCAAGTTAAGTACCCTCAGACCACTAACCACGTAGTCAGGCACTTAATCCGGAATAAGCTGGAGCGCCGTCGGATTAAACCCGATTAAACCACGTACTTAACTAGATCGTAACAGCAGCAGGCCCACACGAAGGTGAGTTCCAGAGATTACAACATTCCACAAATTAACTTACACACATAGCGAAGTAGTTATTACAACTGAGTTCAAATTAAAATCAGAGTACACAAGTTTTTGCAGCGGAAATTAAAAGTTCAACAACTGAAATTTGGAAGTTCATTGCAGCGGAAGTAAATAAACTAACGACGAAACAAGTAACTCCGTGATGAGGCCTGCCACGAAGCTACTCCTCCCGATCCTCGCCAGAGGACGGGACCCATTCGATGTGCCAGCCAGGTGGAACCTGGGCAGGCCAAGTCATAGCATCCACATTCAAGATTATACCTGAAAAATAATGCCACAAGCAAGGCTGAGTATACTAATACTCAGCAAGGCTTACCCGTCGGGTGAAAACTACATCACCGACATCTAGACAATGAAAGGCT
This sequence comes from Digitaria exilis, assembly GCA_015342445.1. NCBI lineage: Eukaryota > Viridiplantae > Streptophyta > Magnoliopsida > Poales > Poaceae > Digitaria > Digitaria exilis. The sequence goes on from JACEFO010000613.1 coordinate 22,312, forward strand.
TTTGGCTGGTGGGTTTGTTTGCCAAAAGCAACTAAAAGTAGATCCTTGCTTTCAAGTTTTAGCACCATATTCTAATAAATTTAACCATTCTAGATTAGCATCCTCTCTAAGCATACAAGTGTAGCAATACAATTTAATTCATAGAACAATTTCATAATCTCAAATTCCACTTATTACTCGATGTGGCCTGACGGTCAAGCAGTCTCATTAACCGCGAGAAGCGGACAGTTCGAACCGAATTTGTGCTACCTGGCCAGGGAAAACCCAACACACACGGATACTCTGCTTGAGATAAAAGGTACAAGCATTTCCCAACCTTTCCCATCTATCCACAATTCGGAACCGGGTCCATTTCCTTAGGATGAAGGTTTACTGCTTCACTCACAGCATCACGCATACATCCACGAGTGTACGGCAAGGGAAAACAGAGTTTCCAAGGAGAGATGGCTATCGGCCCTAGCTGCTTCAAGCTGGTACCGGGCTTACCGGCTCCCATATACCGGCATGCATGTGGTACGTTCAAAAACTTGACTTAGTATCCACACCTTCCGACCTTAACCAATTATCAAACACGGACGGGAGATCTACATCTATCCTCCCGCCCGTCAATCCTTATGATTCCAACATAAGTAAAGACGAACAATTCCTATGTCTCGCGAGTGACAGGAAATCACTCGACTTGTAACGAACCTACAGCAATGCTCTACCGAACCTTTCATACTAGTATTGCAAGTCATAGGTACTAGGAAAATATTGCAGCTATGGTATTCAATCAACTCCTAGAAACGTAAATGCACAAACATAGAGAATTCAAGTGCATAATTTAGTAAGATTTAGGTCATGCTCCGGGGCTTGCCTTCCTGCTCGGGCTGAGAGTTAGCTCCTGCGTTGGTCACGTCTGCACCGGCGTCGGGCTCCGGAACTTGCTCCTCTTCTGCGGGGACGAGGGTGTAGTCGCCGTCCGGAAGAACGCCTTCTACATGATATGCATAATTTTAAGGCGGCTGCCCTTTTGATGCTAAGACTAGGGCCTTGAAGGCCATATTCACCTAGACATACTTAGATATTTGCATTTTCTCCACCAAAGCAAGGTGTCGGTGTGAAAAAGGTTTTAGTTGAATTCGATGGTGATTGTGTACATATATAAAAGAATTTTATTTATTTCTTCACAAGTTAGGGTGGCTGTTTCTGAATTTCAGATTCTAACCATTTTATTTCAATTAATTACTCAAAAAGGTTTATTCATTTATACATTTCAATTTCCACCTAGATTCTTTCCCATTTTTGTTTCTTCATTTCTGTTCATCAATTTTAGCCATAAACTTTATGACAGCTACTGGAGTATAAGAGCTAAGCTCACTCCAAAATTTAGCTAATTTCGAGTTACACATAATTTATTAAAAATCTATAAACAGCTAGCTGCAGGAAGTGAATTAAAGGCATAATAAATTGAAATTTCATCTATTTCAGGAGATCTTCCTACCAAGGCTAAGCAATATCATGAGGAGGGCTCTGGCCAAGTGGTGGCTCAAAATAACCCTTGGGTAGTCCTCATTATTTTTCTATCCAAAAACACATATTTAATTATTTGCCATTCTAAACAGAGCAAAAATTAAGTTTCTCATTTTTAACATGTGTGTTAACAAGTTTTAAGTTCTCAGGAGCAAAATGATGATTTTTCGCTGCACAAATTATTTTTAACAATTTCTTTACTGCAGAAAGTCAGAAAACACATTTAAATCTATAACTAGAGCTACACATCATATTTTTGAGTCTCCTTTGGACACAAGCTGTCCAAAACCACTAATAACAACATATCCAAAGCTCAACCCCAGCGGAGCTCTGGATTTGAAATGGTGCACAACTTTAGGTTTTCACAGTTTGATTTTTAATTCAACAACAGTTCACCAAAAGCATACACATGTCTAATAGAGATTGTAGTTTAGACTCTAACGATTCCAGAGAGTATTTTTGCATATTTTTCTGATTTTTCTACGATTTTTAATCGATTTTACAAGTTTCGGGAAAAATCAAATCTAGGGTAAGAATCTATTTTCACCGAGAACCCTAGAACTTTCAAACTTTCGCGAACAGGTCCTGCACTTTTGCACGAAAGACCCTGGAAAGAGGTAGACGATGAACAATGGCCCTCGGGAGCTCGCCGGAGTTACGCCGGGCAAACCACGGCGAACTGGGCTCGGGGAAGAGGGGGAAAAGGGTCCTTGGCTCACCACGAGTCGTTTGGGCACGGTTGGGAGGCCGGGGGTCGACGGAGTTACGCCGGCGACGAGGAGGTGGCGGCGCGGCCGCTGCGGGGTCTGCGCCGGCGAGCTCGGGGTCGTTCGCGGAGGGGGGAGAGGTCCTTGAGCACCAGCAGAGCTTGGGGAAGCTAATGGCGTGCTCGAGGAAGCTCGGGGAAGGCTCGGAGTAGGGTCTCGACGGTGAGGTGGTTCGACGGCCAGAAAAGTCGATTTGGGGGAACTTGGAAATTCGAGCTCGGGAATGGCCAATGTGCTGGGGAAAGTTGGGGGAAACGGAGCTAGGGGAGTGGTCTAGCTGTGCGCGGAGTGGATTTGGGAATGGGGGATCGAGCGCGACGAATTTCTCGAATTGCTTCGGTTCGGCTTGCGCGTCGCGAGGAAGAAGAAGGAGGGGGGGCGCGCGAGGAGGCTCACAGGAGGCTCGAGCGAGTGAATGGGGTGAGTGGGAGGCTCGGTGGAGTGCTCAAGCACGCGAAATGGCCACTGTTGAGCCTCGGGAGCGAGCGAGCGCGCCTGCGCGGCGCGAGCAGGCCGCCATGAATGCGGACCGAGCTCGGGCAGCGCGCGCTCGACTCGACGGGGCGAAGGATCGTCTCAGCATCATCGCGGGGATCTTCTACAGTGGCTTTGGCGCGTTGTGGAGCGGAATCAAGCTTGCAGCGCTGTCCAGCGCGTCGCGCGCGCGCGTGGCCGCGGCGGCGCTCCGACCGCATCATGGCGTCGCGCGGCGCGAGGAGGAGCGAGGCGACGGCGGCGACTTGACCGCGCGGGAGCGAACGGACAAGGGCTAGACGACAACGGCCATCAACCGCCGCGGCTCGGCCAGCTCAGGGCCGCCTGCGCCGAGCTCCGGCCGCGTGGCGGCCGAGCTCTGGCCGGCGTCAGCCGCGCCAGGGGCACTGTTCCCGGCTCCAGGAGCTCCGAGTTTGAATTCAAATTTTCTCCAAAATTTTGAACAGAACGTGAAAAAGTGCAAAAATAAAAGTTGTAGATTGAAGGATGGGACACAACTTCCTTTTTGGGATGAACTTGAAATTCGAAGTTTTTCAAGCTCAAAAAGCCCAAAAACAGAAATGTGCCAAAATCGGAAATTTGAGTTTTCGAGGGACTAAACCGCAAAATTTTCAAAAATTCCAAACAGTGACTAGGGTTTAATTTTGATGCCAAACAACTTTTATTTTGGGAGATTTTCAAGTTTAGTACAAAAATCTTGAGTTTTCGGTTGGGTACTAAATAACCCCTGTTTTTGAATTAAACTTTGAATTTTGGTGAATTTTGAGGGATTTTTGAATTCTAATCTTAAATCCCTGTTGCATTGATCTTAATTGCATCTTTTAGCTAATTTGACATCAGAGATGTCACATTGGGTATGTTCATGCAAAAAATTTTAACGGAAGTTCGGGGCGCGAAACAGTGCATTCAGGTGCCGAAACACCCGTTCTGCTTCGATTTTCGTGCAGTAGGTAACCGAATGCTCCAAAACACTCCCAAACATCATTTAGGGCCTAACGGAGTAGATTGGAAGTGTCCGTAGCGAAAAACCCATTTTGAAGTTCGTTGTTACGAGGCAGTGCATCCGGGCACCGAAACGGACCTGTTTCGCTCTGTTTTGCATGCAGAAGGTACCGAAACGCGCCAAATCACTCCCTAACATCGTTTTGGGTCCAATGGAGGCTATTGGGTATGTTCATGCGAAAAAATTCAACAGAAGTTCGGGGTGCGAAACAGTGCATTCGGGTGCCGAAACACCCGTTTTGCTTCGATTTTCGTGCAGTAGGTAACCGAATGCTCCAAAACACTCCCAAACATCAATTAGGGCCTAACGGAGTAGATTGGAAGTGTCCGTAGCGAAAAACCTGTTTTGAAGTTCGTTGTTACGAGGCAGTGCATCCGGGCACCGAAACGGACCCGTTTCGCTCTGTTTTGCATGCAGAAGGTACCGGAACGTGCCAAATCACTCCCTAACATCGTTTTGGGTCAAATGGAGGCTATTGGGTATGTTCGTGCCAAAAAATTCGACAGAAGTTCGGGGCGCGAAACAGTGCATTCGGGTGCCAAAACACCCTTTTTGCTTCGATTTTTGTGCAGTAGGTAACCGAATGCTCCAAAACACTCCCAAACATCATTTAGGGCCTAACGGAGTAGATTGGAAGTGTCCGTAGCGAAAAACCCATTTTGAAGTTCGTTGTTACGAGGCAGTGCATCCGGGCACCGAAACGGACCCGTTTCGCTCCGTTTTACATAAAGAAGGTTCCGAAACGTGCCAAATCACTCCCTAACATCGTTTTGGGTCCAATGGAGGCTATTGGCTATGTTCGTGCGAAAAAATTCAACAGAAGTTCGGGGCGCGAAACAGTGCATTCGGGTGCCGAAACACCCGTTTTGCTTCGATTTTCGTGCAGTCGGTAACCGAATGCTCCAAAACACTCTCAAACATCATTTAGGGCCTAACGGAGTAGATTGGAAGTGTCCGTAGCGAAAAACCCATTTTGAAAGTTCGTTGTTACGAGGCAGTGCATCCGGGCACCGAAACGGACCTGTTTCGCTCTGTTTTGCATGCAGAAGGTACCGAAACGCGCCAAATCACTCCCTAACATCGTTTTGGGTCCAATGGAGGCTATAGGGTATGTTCATGCGAAAAAATTCAACAGAAGTTCGGGGCGCGAAACAGTGCATTCGGGTGCCGAAACACCCGTTTTGCTTCGATTTTCGTGCAGTAGGTAACCGAATGCTCCAAAACACTCCCAAACATCATTTAGGGCCTAACGGAGTAGATTGGAAGTGTCCGTAGCGAAAAACCTGTTTTGAAGTTCGTTGTTACGAGGCAGTGCATCCGGGCACCGAAACGGACCCGTTTCGCTCTGTTTTGCATGCAGAAGGTACCGGAACGTGCCAAATCACTCCCTAACATCGTTTTGGGTCAAATGGAGGCTATTGGGTATGTTCGTGCAAAAAATTCGACAGAAGTTCGGGGCGCGAAACAGTGCATTCGGGTGCCGAAACACCCTTTTTGCTTCGATTTTTGTGCAGTAGGTAACCGAATGCTCCAAAACACTCCCAAACATCAATTAGGGCCTAACGGAGTAGATTGGAAGTGTCCGTAGCGAAAAACCTATTTTGAAGTTCGTTGTTACGAGGCAGTGCATCCGGGCACCGAAACGGACCCGTTTCGCTCCGTTTTGCATGCAGAAGGTACCGAAACGTGCCAAATCACTCCCTAACATCGTTTTGGGTCCAATGGAGGCTATTGGCTATGTTCGTGCGAAAAAATTCAACAGAAGTTCGGGGCGCGAAACAGTGCATTCGGGTGCCGAAACACCCGTTTTGCTTCGATTTTCGTGCAGTCGGTAACCGAATGCTCCAAAACACTCTCAAACATCATTTAGGGCCTAACGGAGTAGATTGGAAGTGTCCGTAGCGAAAAACCCATTTTGAAGTTCGTTGTTACGAGGCAGTGCATCCGGGCACCGAAACGGAACCGTTTCGTTCCGTTTTGCATGCAGAAGGTAAAGAAACGTGCCAAATCACTCCCTAACATCGTTTTGGGTCAAATGGAGGCTATTGGGTATGTTCGTGCCAAAAAATTCGAACAGAAGTTCGGGGCGCGAAACAGTGCATTCGGGTGCCGAAACACCCTTTTTGCTTCGATTTTTGTGCAGTAGGTAACCGAATGCTCCAAAACACTCCCAAACATCATTTAGGGCCTAACGGAGTAGATTGGAAGTGTCCGTAGCGAAAAACCCATTTTGAAGTTCGTTGTTACGAGGCAGTGCATCCGGGCACCGAAACGGACCCGTTTCGCTCCGTTTTGCATAAGAAGGTTCCGAAACGTGCCAAATCACTCCCTAACATCGTTTTGGGTCCAATGGAGGCTATTGGCTATGTTCGTGCGAAAAAATTCAACAGAAGTTCGGGGCGCGAAACAGTGCATTCGGGTGCCGAAACACCCGTTTTGCTTCGATTTTCGTGCAGTAGGTAACCGAATGCTCCAAAACACTCTCAAACATCATTTAGGGCCTAACGGAGTAGATTGGAAGTGTCCGTAGCGAAAAACCCATTTTGAAAGTTCGTTGTTACGAGGCAGTGCATCCGGGCACCGAAACGGACCTGTTTCGCTCTGTTTTGCATGCAGAAGGTACCGAAACGCGCCAAATCACTCCCTAACATCGTTTTGGGTCCAATGGAGGCTATAGGGTATGTTCATGCGAAATAAATTCAACAGAAGTTCGGGGTGCGAAACAGTGCATTCGGGTGCCGAAACACCCGTTTTGCTTCGATTTTCGTGCAGTAGGTAACCGAATGCTCCAAAACACTCCCAAACATCAATTAGGGCCTAACGGAGTAGATTGGAAGTGTCCGTAGCGAAAAACCTGTTTTGAAGTTCGTTGTTACGAGGCAGCGCATCCGGGCACCGAAACGGACCCGTTTCGCTCTGTTTTGCATGCAGAAGGTACCGGAACGTGCCAAATCACTCCCTAACATCGTTTTGGGTCAAATGGA
>JACEFO010000614.1:0-33372 GCA_015342445.1 Digitaria exilis
ATTCCGGATTAAGTGCCTGACTACTCGGTTAGTGTCCCGGGTACTTAACTTGGAATAATTTCGGAGTGGTCCGCCACAACGACGTCGCTCGCCGGAGTTCCGCCGCAAATCGTAGCACCGCCGCTAGGAATCCCACCTGATCTCCCCGGCACTCGTGCCGCACCTTCTCAGGGACCTCATGCGCTCTCACGCAACACACGCCAGCCACCGCGGGAATGGAGAACCGGACGCCCGTGGGCGGCGCAAGGCCATGCCGCGCGCCATGGCGCAGCATGACGCGTGCGCGCCCGCTTGCACTCACACGCACGCACACTGGCTCAAGCACGTGCACAACCGCGCACAAGCACGCTCATGCGCAGCCCGGCCACGAGGCGTCTGCCTCGCACGGCCGGCGAGCTCGCCGCGGCCTCCACGCGCGCTGCCGCCTGACGCACCGCACTGGTGATTCGTGAGCGCGCAACACGCTACGCACGAGCATGGCTGCCCTAGCTAGAACACAGCACATCCGCGCTCGCACGCTGCGAGCGAACGCGCACGCACGGCGAGCCGTCGCCTCGGCGCATAAACGCGTCGCGACGCCGGTGCGGCGTTTCGCGAACACGTCACGCGCGTGAAACCAATCCCCTTTGGATTCGAATCTGAGCGAACACGATTTGGCCACACGGCGCGCAACCGCACCGGATCCGGTGGATGCGGTCCACGTGAGCCGCACTCACGGCTCACGGTGGACTGCGCCCACGCGCGCTGTCGTGCCGAGCCGAGCCGCTGACAGGCGGGGCCCACTGCCCAGAGGGCCCACCTGTCAGGTTGACTCGGTCGTGATGACGTCAGCCGGGCCCACGCTGACGTCATCAATCCCGGACCCTCGGCTGACGTCAGGCTTGCGTCATGCTGACGTCAGCATGGGCCGCGTGGCATGCTCTGGTGCAGCCACGTGTCGCGTTCTGGATTTTCCGGATTTAATCTTTTCGGGAATTCGTTTATCTTTTCAGAAATGATCTAAACTTAGAAAATTCATAACTAATTCAAATTAAGTCAGAAAATTATGAAACCAGTTTCTATAATTTTCTAAAAAATATGAAATAACAGTTTGGGAGGGTATTTGGAGTCATTTGGGTCTTCTATATTGCTGTTCTTTGGATTTCTTGCCATTTACCGTAGGATTTATCGTACCTTCCGTGTTCAGGAGACGACGACCGTGAGCAGCTGATTGAGGATCTGGCCGAGGACTTCGACAACTACTCGCACTCTCCAGGTTCACGCCCATCCCATCTTTTGAATGCCCATTAGGCATATGCTGTTAGTATGCTAGTGCTTGCACGTGATGATTATATGATGATTAGCCATGCATAGCCCTTTATTGCCCTTACCCCTTGATGACCTACCACTTACTATATACTCGAGATATTTGCTATTGCTGTGCATGCTATGTGTGGATTGGTAGATATTCTCTGTGTGGGGTGTGTGGGAAAAACTGGGAAGGAGGATGGTGATTTTGACCTTAGTAGGTCCTTGTCGGTGCGGGTATTATAATAACCCGACTTAGGCTTTCGGGGTGCCAGGGGTGAGCTTCTGAGTAAGCCCTGTCTTGTGCCTGTGGCGGGCACGGTTGTGACTTGTGATTGTGATTGGGAGCTAGGAGTATGGCGGTTACCTGAGATGGTAACGGTTGCGGACCACTGCGGTGGATACGCTTTTGGGACGATGACACCCGTACCGGCACCTTAAACCTTGTTGACCGACCTCGTTATCGCTGTACCGTACGCACCAGCTTGCTTTTGTGGGAGGAGTACCAGCTAGCCTTTCTCGGAGCGGTATCCGGACTGTTGGCGACCACAGTGTGGTATTTTGTGTCAGGGGGACTGGATGCGTCCTTACACCCCGATCGGCGAGCTATTCCCCGTCTGGCCCACGGGGAACGTCTTCACAGCTCTTGGGGCCAAGGTTAGCGTGCTGAGCGTTCAGACCCGAGGGATGCAGGAGGATGCCGTTTCCGGTTAGGATGTTTACTAGTATGTGGGTTGTGTTCTCAATCTTGGTTGACCCCCCGGTTTTGGCAGCGCCTGAGTTGGGTACTAGGCGTTACAAGCCTCTGCAGAGTCTTAATGAATCTATATTCGTATATGCCGTGACCTTGGTTCTTCGGAAAGCGCAGTGATTAATGTTCTTCGGTCGTTCCATTGTTTTGGGATATGCTTTTCTTTTCCCCTATATTGGAGGTGTGTGAAGGTCATTGGTGCGGGCGGGGAGGGTGAGATTGAGCTGCCGTTCCCTGTGTGCTCCGTCCGTAGCTCTTGAGATGATGCCGGGATGGGAGCCCGCGCTCGCCGAGAGATGGAGGTGTTGTGTTGTGACGGGACCTGGTGAGCCAGGACAGCCGCGAGTTGTGGTAAAAGAGGGATACGGGAATGATGATACTATTTACTGCTGCTACTGCTTAGGAAACATATACCCTTTCCATTGCTATTTTTCTTTCCCTTAGATTTAGGCCACCTTAAAGCTGCATACAGATGGTGACGTGAATCCTATTTCCACTCCGTTGGGAACAGTCCTGTGAGTTCGCAGGGTACGAGTCTGAGCACGAGTTCAACCATGATGGGTGGTATGACTAGGCTGCAGCTAATGCTCAGGATGATTGCCTGTGGAGGGAGACCACTTGGAAGACGCATGATAGTTTCCGCTGCAACTACATTTACTTTATGTTGCTTTCGGCCCATGAGGCTTATGTACTTATTCCAGGGACATGTACTGGTTACAATATTTATGAACATGTGATGTAATCGAATGGATGTCTGTGATATACTACTGAGATGAGTTCTGTACGCAGTAGCACTATTCCTGGGACTATCGCAATGGTACAGGGAGTCGAACATTTGTCATTAAAAGTCCGGTTCGTTCCACGGCGCGCTCTGCTCGAGCTCGGGCGCATCAATGACGCGTCAAGTCGACCATCACTCCTCACGCACGCTCCCGAGGCAGCACGTCCCCTCTCTAGCGTGCCAAAGCACTCCACCGAGCGCCTCACACTCTCCCCTAGCTCCGCGCACTTCACCAGTTCACTCCCTCATGCTCTGCTCGCCGTCGTCTTCAACCTCAGCGCGCGCACCGAGCCGAGCTTCGAGACCAAATTCGTCCTCGTCCCCTCCACCATTCCCAAATCCCTCGCGCACAGAGCTAGACCACTTCCGAGCTTCCATTTCCCCCTTCTCGCGAGCTCTCCCCACTCTCCGGTGAGAAATCGGATTTTTCCCCAAATCCGCATTTCCGGCCGCCGAGCACGCGCACGTCGAGCCCCTACTTCGAGCCCTCCCCGAGGTCAACCGAGACTTCCACAAGCTTCGCCGAGTCCCCACTGGTGCTCAAGGACCCCTCAAACCCCGGCAAGATCCACCACCCTCGCTGGAATCGAGCTCGCGGCGGCCGCACCGCCACCGCACGTCGCCGGCGAACTCCGAGCTTCCCCGGCCTCCCAACCGCCACCAATCGACTCGTGGTGAGCCACTGGTCCTTTCCCCCACTTCCCCGACCCTATCTCGCCGTCGTTTGGCCGGCGCAACTCCGGCGACGAGCCGAGGACCTTTGTCATCGTCTTCCTTTTTCCAGGGTTCCAGTGAAAAGTCAGGGACCTGTTCACGGAGTTTCAAAAGATCCAAGGCGCCGGCGCGTAAAAAAGATTCTTAAGGTTAACCCTTTTTCCCCAAAATCTTGTAAAATCCACCAAAATCGTACAAAAATCAGAAAAATGTATAAAAATAACTCCCTGGATTCGTGAGATTGTAAAACTCCAATCTCATGTTAGCATGTATATACTTTTGGTGAACCATTTTTGAATTAAAATTCAAACTGTGAATTTAGAAACTTGTGCACCATTTCAAAATCCAGAGCTCCGCTAGGGCTGAGCTTTGGATATGCTGTTTGTAGTGACTTTGGACATCTTGTGTCCAAAAGGGACCTAAAAATACAGACTGTAGCTTGAGTTATGAATTAATTTGTGATTCCTGTCTTTTGCAGTCCTGAAATTATTAACAATAATCCATGCAGCTAAAAATCACCATTTTTCTCCAGAGGCCTAAGAACTTGTTAGCACATCTGCTAAAAATGCAAAACTTAATTTTTGCCCTGATTAGACTAGCAAATAAATAGATATGTGTTTTCGGTTAGAAAATTGTTGAGGACTGTCCAAGGGTTATTTTGAGCCACCACTTGGCCAAAGCCCTCCTTACACTCGTGACTAGCACTGGTAGTAAATTTCCTGATTTGGATGTATTTTCAATTTTATATGAATTTACCTTGTTTCTTTAAGCAGCAGTTTGTACTATTTTTAATAAATTCTGTGTAGCTCAGTTTTAGCTAAATTTTGGAGTGAGCCTAACTCTTATACTCCAGTAGCTGTGATAAAGTTTGTAGATAAAAAAGATGAACAGAAACCGAGAAACAAAAATGAGAAGAAATTAAGGTGGAATTAAGTTATATAAAAGAATAGACCTTTTTGATAATTAATTAACATGAAACATGGAAAGTCTAAAATTCCAGAACAGCACCCCAAACCTCAAAATGATAAATGAGAATTCTTTTATATATGTACACAATCACCATCAAAGATGCGTAAAATTTTCCACACCCCTCCTCTAGTTTTGTGAAGGAGAAAGTAGTACTTTAGCATGTCTAGGTGAATATGGCCTTCAAGGCCTTAGTTTTGGTATCACTAGCAACCACTATAAGTTATGCATCTCATGTAGAAGGCGCTATTGCAGACGGCACCTACCATCTCATCCCCGCCGACGAAGAAGGAATCCCGGAGGGAGGTGCCAGTGAAGGAACAGTCGACCCGGAGGCTAACCCCCAGCTAGCGCAAGAAGGCAAGCCCCGGAGCATAACCTAACCTTTAAAGTTTATGCAGCTATGAATTCCCTATGCTTGTGCATTTAAGTTTCAAGGAGTTGCTTGAATACCTAGTTGCATATTTCTAGTACCTATGACTTGCCACACTAGTATGAAAGGATCGATAGGGCATTGCTTTAGGTCCGTTACAAATCGAGTGATTTCCTGTCACTCGCGAGACATAGGAGTTGGTTGTCTTTACTTATGTTGGAATCATAAGGATGGACGGGCGGGATGGTAGATGTAGATCTCCCGTCCGTGTATGATAATTGATTTAAGGTCGAAACGTGTGGTTGAGTGTGTCAAGTTTTTGAATGTACCACATGCATGCCGATATATGGGAATCGGTAAGCCCGGTACCAGATTGAAGCAGCTAGGGCCGATAGCCATCTCTCCTTGGAAACTTTGTTTCCCCTGCCGTACACTTGTGGATATATGCGTGATGCTGTGAGTGAAGCAGTAAACCCTTATCCTAAGGAAGTGGACCCGGTTCCGAATTGTGGATCGATGGGAAAGGTTGGGAAGTGCTTGTACCTTTTATAGCAAGCATTATCCATGTGTGTTGGGTTTCCCCTGGCCAGGTAACAAAATTCGGTTCGAACTGTCCGCTTCTCGCGGTTAATGAGACTGCTTGACCGCCTTGCTGCATTGAGTAACAAGTGGAACTATGAGATTGTTGTTGTATGAATTAAATTGTATTGCACCATTTGTATGTTTAGAGAGGATGCTAATCTAGAATGGTTAAATCTACTAGAATATGATGCTAAAACTATGAAAGCAAGGATCTACTTTTAGTTGCTTTTTGGCAAACAAACCCACCAGCCAAAAGCCTCTCATGTCTAGATGTCGGTGATGTAGTTTTCACCCGACGGGTAAGCCTTGCTGAGTATTAGTATACTCAGCCTTGCTTGTGGCTTTATTACAGGTACTGTGTTGGATGTGGCAGTCGATGCCCTTACTTGGCCTACCCAGGTTCCCCCTGGATGGCACATCGAGTGGGTTCCGTCCTCTGCCGAGGAACAGGAGGAGTAGCACCGTGGCAGGCTTCATCATGGTGTTACTATGTATCGTCGCTAGTTTACCTTTCCGCTGCAATGAACTATTTTATTCCGCTGCAATGAACCTGATACTCTGATTTGAATTTCAAACTCGGTTTGTAATAACTTTGTGATACTATTTATGTATGTTAAATTTGTGGAATGTTGTAATCTCTGGAACTCACCTTCGTGTGGGCGTGCTTGTTGTTTCGATCGAGAAAGTGCGTGGTTAAATCAGGTTTAATCCGACGGCGCTCCAGCTTATTCCAGATTAAGTTCCTGGCTACTCGATTAGTGGTCCCGGGGTACTTAACTTGGAATAATTTCGGAGTGGTCCACCATACAACAGCTACCAAGCGAGCCTTAAAATGGCACCTTTCGAAGCCCTGTATGGAAGAAGATGTCGGACCCCGTTGTGTTGGTCCCAGGCAGGCGAGAGGTATACCTATTGCCCTGACCTTGTAAAGGAAGCGGAAGAAAAGGTTAGGATCATCCGTGAAAGTTTGAGAACCGCCCAGTCACGGCAAAAGAGTTACTTTGATCAACGGCGGAAGCCACTTCAATTCGAAGCCGGCGATCACGTGTATCTCAAGGTCTCCCCGACTAAGGGTGTGCAAAGGTTTGGATTAAAAGGAAAACTTGCACCTCGCTACATCGACCCATATGAAATCACTCAACAATGTGGACCGGTAGCTTACTGTGTGAAGCTTCCTGAGAAGCTCTCCACCGTGCACGACGTATTCCACGTTTCCCAACTCAAGAGGTGTCTTCGTGTTCCGACCGAAGTTGTTGAACAAGAAGAACTCTCGGTTGAACCGGATCTATCCTATGATGAGCATCCCATTAAGATCCTCGATGAGAAAGAGAGACAAACACGAAGGAAAGGAGTTAAAATGTACAAAATTCAGTGGAGTCATCACTCCGAGGATGAAGCCACGTGGGAAACCGAAGACTATCTTAAGAAGAATTTCCCCGACATCCTTTCTTAAGTCAAAGGTACTTTTTCCCCACCTTGTTCCTAAGTGTAATTGAATCTCGGGGCGAGATTCCTTTTAAGGGGGGTAGGCTGTGACATCCCTGAAATAAAAATGGAGAAGGCACCTTTAAAACAGATTAAAAGGGGGGAAAGTGGTGTTAGAATTCAAAAATTCATCAAAACTAAAATTTAAATTCAAAAACAACGGTCTTTTGACACCCAACTGAAATCTCAAGAATTTTGTACTAAACTTGAAAATCTCCAAAAATAAAAGTTGTGTGCCATCACAAATAAGGCCTAGTCACTGTTTGGAACTTTTGAAAATTTTGCAGTTTAGCCCCTCAAAAACTCGAAAAACAGTTCTGAACACCTTTTTGAATTTGGGTTGTTTGAGCTTGAAAAATTTGAAATTTCAGGTTCACCCCAAAAATAAAGTTATGTCCCACATCTCAAATTCCAACTTTTATTTTTACACTTTTTCAAGTTCAGTTCAAATTTTTTGAGAAAATTCAAAAGGGGCAAAGGAGCTCCACGAGGCTGCCAGCTCGCCCCCTGGCGCGCTCTGCTCTGGCCGGGGCACGGCCGCCACGTGGCCGGCGAGCGGCGGAGGCCGCGCCGGGCCGGCCGAGCCACGGCGGCGTGTGGCGTTTGTCCTCACGCGCTTGTCCAGCCCCTCCCGAGCCATCACGTCGCGCTCGACAGGCCGCTTTGCCTCGCGCCGCGCGAGCGCCATCATGGCGAGCTCCGCGCCGCCGTTGGCCGCGCGCTAGCGCCCGTCATGCAGAGCCGCTCCGTGGTGATTCTCTACCCGCTACGTGCCAAGGCTCGTCTGCAGCGTATCCCACCCCCTAACGCGACGATCCCCCTCGTCCAACCCCTCGCGCGCGCTCTGCTCGAGCTCGGCGCACAGCAATGGCGCGTCGCGTCAACCATCACTCCTCACGCGCGCTCCCGAGGCTACTCTCTACTCTCTAGCGTGCCAACGTACTCCACCGAGCCCCTCACCCCCTCTCCTAGCTCGGGCACTTCACCATTTCACTTCCTCGCGCTCGCTTCCGTCGTCTTCAACCTCCGGCCGGGCGGACCAAGCTTGCTTCCCGAGTGAAATTTGCCGTCGTCCCTCCACCATTCCCAAATCCCTCGTGCACAGAGCTAGACCACTTCCCTAGCTCCCATTTCCCCCACTTCTCTCGAGCTATCCCCAACTCTCCGGCGAGAAATCGGATTTTCCCCCAAATCCGCATTTCCGGCCGCCGGAGCACGCGCACGTCGAGCCCCTACTTCGAGCCCTCCCCAAGGTCCACCGAGCCTTCCACTAGCTTCACGGAGTCCCACTGGTGCTCAAGGACCCCTCCAACCCCGGCGAGATCCACCACCCTCGCCGGAATCGAGCCCGCGGCGGCCGCACCGCCACCGCACGTCGCCGGCGAACTCCGAGCTTCCCCCGGCCTCTCAACCACCACCAATCGACTCGTGGTGAGCCACTGGTCCTTTTCCCCCACTTCCCCGACCCTATCTCGCCGTCGTTTGGCCGGCGCAACTCCGACGACGAGCCGAGGACCTAAGTTCGTCTTCTTCCTTTTTTGAGGGTTCCCAGTGAAAAAGGCAGGGACCTGTTCGCGAAGTTTCAAAAGATTCAAGTGCCGGCGCGTAAAAAGATTCTTAAGGTTTAAACCTTTTTCCCTGAAATCTTGTAAAATCCACCAAAAATCGTACAAAAATCAGAAAATTGCACAAAAATACTCGCTGGACTCGGGAGATTGTAAACTCCAATCTCATGTTAGCATGTATGTACTTTTGGTGAACCTTTTTGAATTAAAATTCGAACTGTGAATTTAGAAACTTGTGCACCATTTTAAATCCTGAGCTCCGCTAGGGCTGACCTTTGGATATGTTGCTTGCAGTGACTTTGAACACCTTGTGCCCAAAGGGGACCTAAAAATATGGAATGTAGCTTCAGTTATGAATTAATTTGTGATTCCTGTTCTTTTTGTAGTCCCGAAATTATTAAAAATAATCCATGTAGGTAAAAAATCACCATTTTTCTCCAGAGGCCGAAGAACTTGTTAGCACATCTGCTGAAAATACAAAACTTAATTTTTGCCCTGATTAGACTAGCAAATAAATAGATATAGGTTTTCGGATAGAAATTTGTTGAGGACTGTCCAAGGGTTATTTTAAGCCACCACTTGGCCAGAGCCCTCCTTACACTCATGACTAGCTCTGGTAGGAAAATTATCTGATTTGGAAGTATTTTCGATTTTATATGAATTTATCTTGTTTCTTTAAGCAGCAGTTTATACTATTTTTAATAAATTCTGTGTAGCTCAGTTTTAGTTAAATTTTGGAGTGAGCCTAACTCTTATACTCCAGTAGCTGTCATAAAGCTTGTAGATAAAAAGGATGAACAGAAACAGAGAAACAAAAATGAAAAGAAACTATGGTAGAATTGAGTTATAAAAAGGAAATAGACCATTTTGATAATTAATTAAAATGAAACATGGAAAGTCTAAAATTCCAGAACAGCACCCAAACCTCAAAATAATAAATAGGAATTCTCTTATATGTGTACACAATCACCATCATAGATGCGTAAAAATTTCCACACCCCTCCTCTAATTTTGTGAAGGAGAAAGTAGTATACTAGCATGTCTAGGTGAATATGGCCTTCAAGGCCTTGGTTTTGGATCAACTAGGCGCAATTGCGGACGGCTTCTATCATCTCATCCCCGCCGACGGAGAAGGCATCCCGGAGAACGGTGCCAACGAAGGAACAGTCGACCCGGAGGCTAACATTCAGCTAGCGCAAGAAGGCAAGCCCCAGAGCATAATCTAACTTTTAAAGTTATACATCTATGAATTACCTATGCTTGTGCATTTACGTTTCAAGGAGTTGATTGAATACCTTAGTTGCATAATTCTAGTACCTATGACTTGCAACACTAGTATGAAAGGATCGATAGGGCATTGCTTTAGGTCCGTTACAAGTCGAGTGATTTCCTGTCACTCGCGAGACATAGGAGTTGCTTGTCTTTACTTATGTTGGAATCATAAGGATGGACGGGCGGGATGGTAGATGTAGATCTCCCGTCCGTGTATGATAATTGATTTAAGGTCGAAACGTGTGGTTCTGTGTCAAGTTTTTGAACGTACCACATGCATGCCGATATATGGGAATCGGTAAGCCCGGTACTAGATTGAAGCAGCTAGGGCCGATAGCCATCTCTCCTTGGAAACTTTTGTTTCCCCTGCCGTACACTTGTGGATATATGCGTGATGCTGTGAGTGAAGCAGTAAACCTTTATCCTAATGAAGTGGACCCGGTTCCGAATTGTGGATCGATGGGAAAGGTTGGGAAGTGCTTGTACCTTTTATAGCAAGCATTGTCCGTGTGTGTTGGGTTTCCCCTGGCCAGGTAGCAAAATTCGGTTCGAACTGTCCGCTTCTCGCGGTTAATGAGACTGCTTCACCGCTGTGCTGCATTGAGTAACAAGTGGAACTATGAGAATGATGAACTTGTTGTATGAATTAAATTGTATTTCACCACTTGTATGCTTAGAGAGGATGCTAATCTAGAATGGTTAAATCTACTAGAATATGATGCTAAAACTATGAAAGCAAGGATCTACTTTTAGTTGCTTTTTGGCAAACAAACCCACCAGCCAAAAGCCTCTCATGTCTAGATGTCGGTGATGTAGTTTTCACCCGACGGGTAAGCCTTGCTGAGTATTAGTATACTCAGCCTTGCTTGTGGCTTTTATTACAGGTACTGTGTTGGATGTGGCAGTCGATGCCCTTACTTGGCCTACCCAGGTTCCCCCTGGATGGCACATCGAGTGGGTTCCGTCCTCTGCCGAGGAACAGGAGGAGTAGCACCGTGGCAGGCTTCATCATGGTGTTACTATGTATCGTCGCTAGTTTACCTTTCCGCTGCAATGAACTATTTTATTCCGCTGCAATGAACCTGATACTCTGATTTGAATTTCAAACTCGGTTTGTAATAACTTTGTGATACTATTTATGTATGTTAAATTTGTGGAATGTTGTAATCTCTGGAACTCACCTTCGTGTGGGCGTGCTTGTTGTTTCGATCGAGAAAGTGCGTGGTTAAATCAGGTTTAATCCGACGGCGCTCCAGCTTATTCCAGATTAAGTTCCTGGCTACTCGATTAGTGGTCCCGGGGTACTTAACTTGGAATAATTTCGGAGTGGTCCACCATACAACAGCTACCAAGCGAGCCTTAAAATGGCACCTTTCGAAGCCCTGTATGGAAGAAGATGTCGGACCCCGTTGTGTTGGTCCCAGGCAGGCGAGAGGTATACCTATTGCCCTGACCTTGTAAAGGAAGCGGAAGAAAAGGTTAGGATCATCCGTGAAAGTTTGAGAACCGCCCAGTCACGGCAAAAGAGTTACTTTGATCAACGGCGGAAGCCACTTCAATTCGAAGCCGGCGATCACGTGTATCTCAAGGTCTCCCCGACTAAGGGTGTGCAAAGGTTTGGATTAAAAGGAAAACTTGCACCTCGCTACATCGACCCATATGAAATCACTCAACAATGTGGACCGGTAGCTTACTGTGTGAAGCTTCCTGAGAAGCTCTCCACCGTGCACGACGTATTCCACGTTTCCCAACTCAAGAGGTGTCTTCGTGTTCCGACCGAAGTTGTTGAACAAGAAGAACTCTCGGTTGAACCGGATCTATCCTATGATGAGCATCCCATTAAGATCCTCGATGAGAAAGAGAGACAAACACGAAGGAAAGGAGTTAAAATGTACAAAATTCAGTGGAGTCATCACTCCGAGGATGAAGCCACGTGGGAAACCGAAGACTATCTTAAGAAGAATTTCCCCGACATCCTTTCTTAAGTCAAAGGTACTTTTTCCCCACCTTGTTCCTAAGTGTAATTGAATCTCGGGGCGAGATTCCTTTTAAGGGGGGTAGGCTGTGACATCCCTGAAATAAAAATGGAGAAGGCACCTTTAAAACAGATTAAAAGGGGGGAAAGTGGTGTTAGAATTCAAAAATTCATCAAAACTAAAATTTAAATTCAAAAACAACGGTCTTTTGACACCCAACTGAAATCTCAAGAATTTTGTACTAAACTTGAAAATCTCCAAAAATAAAAGTTGTGTGCCATCACAAATAAGGCCTAGTCACTGTTTGGAACTTTTGAAAATTTTGCAGTTTAGCCCCTCAAAAACTCGAAAAACAGTTCTGAACACCTTTTTGAATTTGGGTTGTTTGAGCTTGAAAAATTTGAAATTTCAGGTTCACCCCAAAAATAAAGTTATGTCCCACATCTCAAATTCCAACTTTTATTTTTACACTTTTTCAAGTTCAGTTCAAATTTTTTGAGAAAATTCAAAAGGGGCAAAGGAGCTCCACGAGGCTGCCAGCTCGCCCCCTGGCGCGCTCTGCTCTGGCCGGGGCACGGCCGCCACGTGGCCGGCGAGCGGCGGAGGCCGCGCCGGGCCGGCCGAGCCACGGCGGCGTGTGGCGTTTGTCCTCACGCGCTTGTCCAGCCCCTCCCGAGCCATCACGTCGCGCTCGACAGGCCGCTTTGCCTCGCGCCGCGCGAGCGCCATCATGGCGAGCTCCGCGCCGCCGTTGGCCGCGCGCTAGCGCCCGTCATGCAGAGCCGCTCCGTGGTGATTCTCTACCCGCTACGTGCCAAGGCTCGTCTGCAGCGTATCCCACCCCCTAACGCGACGATCCCCCTCGTCCAACCCCTCGCGCGCGCTCTGCTCGAGCTCGGCGCACAGCAATGGCGCGTCGCGTCAACCATCACTCCTCACGCGCGCTCCCGAGGCTACTCTCTACTCTCTAGCGTGCCAACGTACTCCACCGAGCCCCTCACCCCCTCTCCTAGCTCGGGCACTTCACCATTTCACTTCCTCGCGCTCGCTTCCGTCGTCTTCAACCTCCGGCCGGGCGGACCAAGCTTGCTTCCCGAGTGAAATTTGCCGTCGTCCCTCCACCATTCCCAAATCCCTCGTGCACAGAGCTAGACCACTTCCCTAGCTCCCATTTCCCCCACTTCTCTCGAGCTATCCCCAACTCTCCGGCGAGAAATCGGATTTTCCCCCCAAATCCGCATTTCCGGCCGCCGGAGCACGCGCACGTCGAGCCCCTACTTCGAGCCCTCCCCAAGGTCCACCGAGCCTTCCACTAGCTTCACGGAGTCCCACTGGTGCTCAAGGACCCCTCCAACCCCGGCGAGATCCACCACCCTCGCCGGAATCGAGCCCGCGGCGGCCGCACCGCCACCGCACGTCGCCGGCGAACTCCGAGCTTCCCCCGGCCTCTCAACCACCACCAATCGACTCGTGGTGAGCCACTGGTCCTTTTCCCCCACTTCCCCGACCCTATCTCGCCGTCGTTTGGCCGGCGCAACTCCGACGACGAGCCGAGGACCTAAGTTCGTCTTCTTCCTTTTTTGAGGGTTCCCAGTGAAAAAGGCAGGGACCTGTTCGCGAAGTTTCAAAAGATTCAAGTGCCGGCGCGTAAAAAGATTCTTAAGGTTTAAACCTTTTTCCCTGAAATCTTGTAAAATCCACCAAAAATCGTACAAAAATCAGAAAATTGCACAAAAATACTCGCTGGACTCGGGAGATTGTAAACTCCAATCTCATGTTAGCATGTATGTACTTTTGGTGAACCTTTTTGAATTAAAATTCGAACTGTGAATTTAGAAACTTGTGCACCATTTTAAATCCTGAGCTCCGCTAGGGCTGACCTTTGGATATGTTGCTTGCAGTGACTTTGAACACCTTGTGCCCAAAGGGGACCTAAAAATATGGAATGTAGCTTCAGTTATGAATTAATTTGTGATTCCTGTTCTTTTTGTAGTCCCGAAATTATTAAAAATAATCCATGTAGGTAAAAAATCACCATTTTTCTCCAGAGGCCGAAGAACTTGTTAGCACATCTGCTGAAAATACAAAACTTAATTTTTGCCCTGATTAGACTAGCAAATAAATAGATATAGGTTTTCGGATAGAAATTTGTTGAGGACTGTCCAAGGGTTATTTTAAGCCACCACTTGGCCAGAGCCCTCCTTACACTCATGACTAGCTCTGGTAGGAAAATTATCTGATTTGGAAGTATTTTCGATTTTATATGAATTTATCTTGTTTCTTTAAGCAGCAGTTTATACTATTTTTAATAAATTCTGTGTAGCTCAGTTTTAGTTAAATTTTGGAGTGAGCCTAACTCTTATACTCCAGTAGCTGTCATAAAGCTTGTAGATAAAAAGGATGAACAGAAACAGAGAAACAAAAATGAAAAGAAACTATGGTAGAATTGAGTTATAAAAAGGAAATAGACCATTTTGATAATTAATTAAAATGAAACATGGAAAGTCTAAAATTCCAGAACAGCACCCAAACCTCAAAATAATAAATAGGAATTCTCTTATATGTGTACACAATCACCATCATAGATGCGTAAAAAATTTCCACACCCCTCCTCTAATTTTGTGAAGGAGAAAGTAGTATACTAGCATGTCTAGGTGAATATGGCCTTCAAGGCCTTGGTTTTGGATCAACTAGGCGCAATTGCGGACGGCTTCTATCATCTCATCCCCGCCGACGGAGAAGGCATCCCGGAGAACGGTGCCAACGAAGGAACAGTCGACCCGGAGGCTAACATTCAGCTAGCGCAAGAAGGCAAGCCCCAGAGCATAATCTAACTTTTAAAGTTATACATCTATGAATTACCTATGCTTGTGCATTTACGTTTCAAGGAGTTGATTGAATACCTTAGTTGCATAATTCTAGTACCTATGACTTGCAACACTAGTATGAAAGGATCGATAGGGCATTGCTTTAGGTCCGTTACAAGTCGAGTGATTTCCTGTCACTCGCGAGACATAGGAGTTGCTTGTCTTTACTTATGTTGGAATCATAAGGATGGACGGGCGGGATGGTAGATGTAGATCTCCCGTCCGTGTATGATAATTGATTTAAGGTCGAAACGTGTGGTTCTGTGTCAAGTTTTTGAACGTACCACATGCATGCCGATATATGGGAATCGGTAAGCCCGGTACTAGATTGAAGCAGCTAGGGCCGATAGCCATCTCTCCTTGGAAACTTTTGTTTCCCCTGCCGTACACTTGTGGATATATGCGTGATGCTGTGAGTGAAGCAGTAAACCTTTATCCTAATGAAGTGGACCCGGTTCCGAATTGTGGATCGATGGGAAAGGTTGGGAAGTGCTTGTACCTTTTATAGCAAGCATTGTCCGTGTGTGTTGGGTTTCCCCTGGCCAGGTAGCAAAATTCGGTTCGAACTGTCCGCTTCTCGCGGTTAATGAGACTGCTTCACCGCTGTGCTGCATTGAGTAACAAGTGGAACTATGAGAATGATGAACTTGTTGTATGAATTAAATTGTATTTCACCACTTGTATGCTTAGAGAGGATGCTAATCTAGAATGGTTAAATCTACTAGAATATGATGCTAAAACCATGAAAGCAAGGATCTACTCTTAGTTGCTTTTTGGCAAATAAACCCACCAGCCAAAAGCCTCTCATGTCTAGATGTCGGTGATGTAGCTTTCACCCGACGGGTAAGCCTTGCTGAGTATTAGCATACTCAGCCTTGCTTGTGACTTTTATTATAGGTACCGTGTTGGATGTGGCAGTCGATGCCATCACTTGGCCTACCCAGGTTCCCCCTGGATGGCACATTGAGTGGGTTCCGTCCTCTGCCGAGGAATGGGAGGAGTAGCACTGTGGCAGGCTTCATCATGGTGTTACTATGTATCATCGCTAGTTTACTCTTCCGTTGCAATGAACTACTTATTCCACTGCAATGAACTTGATACTCTGATTTAAATTTCAAACTTGGTTTGTAATAACTTTTTGATACTATTTATGTATGATGAATTTGTGGAATGTTGTAATCTCTGGAACTCACCTTCGTGTGGGCGCGCGTGTTCTTTCGATCGAGAAAGTACGTGGTTAAATCGGGTTTAATCCGACGGCGCTCCAGCTTATTCCGGATTAAGTGCCTGACTGCTCGATTAGTGGTCCAGGGGTACTTAACTTGGAATAATTTCGGAGTGGTCCGCCATATCTACTTACACTTGCAACTATTCAACAAAATCCGGGATGGGTAACAGATGGAGCACTGAATGATCAGTCGCTTGCTGAGTTTCCAGAGGATCTGCCGTACTTCTAGCTGTGTTCAACAAGTCGGTGTCCCTGTGGACTTGAGGCTCTACTTAGTTGAGAAATGTTTAATAATATTAAGACTTCCGCTGTGTTATTTGTTTAAAGACTATGTCTTGTGTTAAACTCTGATGTGATCCATATTTGTAATCTATATCATTCGAGCATTGTGTTCTCTGTGATCCATATTTGTAATCTATATGGGTGTGTTTGGTTGTCCTGCTTATGGTAGCCTGGCTTAGCATCTAAGCTTGGCTAGTCTCCGCTCGACTTCAACGATGCCATGTGGGACTGTTTGGTTGTATGCATATGCCTTGTGTTTGGTTATCTGACTAAAGTGATACAATAACCTTGCACTAGTCAGTGGTGGAGTTACCCCTTTAATGCACATCTCTCACGTTTTGTCTGGCTTCTCTTCTTTGACAAGATAATTATCATATAAACAAATTCAATACTTAACAGAATGACGACAAAATAGAATAAAAAAATGCACACAATGAAATTCACAAAAATAAAAAATGATGAAATTCCAATTATTTTTTTGGTAGCACATTCTACCGAACAGCTAATAGTTATTGTTGAGCACTTCAAATCGGTCCCATAAAAGAAAACGTGAACTGACGGAGGAACAATCAAGAAAGCAGAGATACATGAAACAACACAAGCAAGATCTATCAAATCTTGAGGTTCTCAACTAGCGGAGCAAGGAACACTATCAGCTAGTAGAGTTTGCGTGGAGCCATGGACCAATCGAGGCTCGAGGTTGGGGCACGAAGTTGCTGCATCGGCAATGAAGAACAACAGATCCAAGCATCGAACTGCTGCTCCACCGAGCGTTGCCCACTGCCCCAACGAACTGGCGCACGAAGATGTTGCGCCAGGAACAAAGAACAACAGATCCACGCATCGAATCGCTGCTCCAGTGAGCGTCATCGCCGCCGCAAGTCAGCAACCAGAGTTACCATCGCATCGGGCCGCTGCTCCGTACCCTCTGTTGTGGCTCGATGGTGGCAAAGGGGAACACAACGCCGGCGTAGGGGACCAAAGAGGCGCAAGGCACCACAGCGGCGAGCCACCGGCGCAAGGGACCACGTTGGCGAGGCGATGGAGCAAGGGATTCCATGTGCACTGGTGGTGAGGCGCAAGATGGAATAAGCCGGCGGAGGTGACAGGAATCATTTCATGGAGTCTCGTGTGTTAGTGCAAAGGCTGGCCAAGCTAGTACGCCTGATTTTTCCGTGCTTACGGAGCCAGGACAGCGGCCTTCTGTTGCATACGCAGAGCCTGGCTAACTCCCTATGCAGTATCCAAACAAATCAAAGTTGCACCGTCGAAGCCTGTATAGGGTCTAATACAAGCAATCAAACAGCCGCTGTGTGTTTTGTGGACATCCTGGCCACACATATGGAAGCATTTGGGTTCTTCGAAATCTAGGTGTTACGTGTACGAGCGGTGTAACCGCGTGTCTCAGAGTCCAGAACTTCCCAAGGTCATAACAATCTCGTCTGAACTTCAAATTGGACATTCTATATATGGATTTTGATCTACTCGACGAGTGGAATCCATTGGTGAAGTCCAATTTGCAGTTGGAACACTTTATACAGCCGGTCATGACCGGTTGTGCCAGGCGGTCTGACCTCTTGGAGCAAACCTATCAATTTTGGTCGTCAACATATGCCCCGTTAAGGTTGCGCACCAAAAAAACAATCTTCTAGACCAAAGTTGTCTCAGGACGATGATGAATTGTGGCGGACCACTCCGAAATTATTCCAAGTTAAGTACCCCGGGACCACTAATCGAGTAGTCAGGCACTTAATCCGGAATAAGCTGGAGCGCCGTCGGATTAGACCCGATTAAACCACGTACTTTTCTCGATCGAAACAACAGCACGCCCACACGAAGGTGAGTTCCAGAGATTACAACATTCCACAAATTTAACTTACATAAAAAGGTACCACAGGGTTATTACAAACTGAGTTTGAATTTAAATCAGAGTATCAAATTCTTGCAGCGGAAATAAAAGTTCATTGCAGCGGAAGAAAACAATCTAACGACGATACAAATAACTCCGTGCTGAAGCCTGCCACGAAGCTACTCCTCCCGATCGTCGGCAGAGGACGGAACCCATTCGATGTGCCAGCCAGGTGGAACCTGGGTAGGCCAAGACAAAGCATCGACATCCAAAGGTGTACCTGTAAATCATTGCCACAAGCAAGGCTGAGTATACTAATACTCAGCAAGGCTTACCCGTCGGGTGAAAACTACATCACCGACATCTAGACATGAGAGGCTTTTGGCTGGTGGGTTTGTTTGCCAAAAAGCAACTAAATAGGTCCTTGCTTTCAAGTTTAGCATTATATTCTAGTAAATTTAACCATTCTAGATTGGCATCCTCTCTAAGCATACAAGTGGTGCAATACAAATTAATTCATAGAACAAGTTTATCAATCTCAAAGTTTCACTTGTTACTCAATGTAGCAAGGCGGTCAAGCAGTCTCATTAACCGCGAGAAGCGGACAGTTCGAACCGAATTTTGCTACCTGGCCAGGGGAAACCCAACACACACGGATACTCTGCTTGCTATAAAAGGCACAAGCATTTCCCAACCTTTCCCATCGATCCACAATTCGGAACCGGGTCCATTTCCTTGGGATAAAGGTTTACTGCTTCACTCACAGTCTCACGCATATATCCACAAGTGTACGGCAGGGGAAAACAAAGTTTTCAAGGAGAGATGGCTATCGGCCCTAGCTGCTTCAATCTGGTACCGGGCTTACCGATCCCCATACATCGGCATGCATGTGGTACGTTCAAAAACTTGACACACTCAACCACACATTTCGACCTTAATCAATTATCATACACGGACGGGAGATCTACATCTATTCATCCCGCCCGTCAATCCTTATGATTCCAACATAAGTAAAGACAAGCAATTCCTATGTCTCGCGAGTGACAGGAAATCACTCGACTTGTAACGGACCTAAAGCAATGCCCTATCGATCCTTTCATACTAGTGTTGCAAGTCATAGGTACTAGGAAATGTGCAGCTAAGGTATTCAATCAATTCCTTGAAACGTAAATGCACAACATAGAGAATTCAAAGTGCATAATTTGGTAAAGGTTAGGTCATGCTCCGGGGCTTGCCTTCTTGCTCGAACTGGGGGTTAGCCTCCGGGTTGGTCGATCCTGCACCGGCACCTTCCTCCGGGACTTCTTCCTCGTCTGCGGGAATGAGGTGGTAGTTGCCGTCCGGGATGGCGCCTTCTACATAAGATGCATAACTTAGGGTGGCTGTTCTGGAATTTCAGATTCCATTTATTTTATTCTAACTAACTACAAAAGGTTTATTCTTTTATATAAATCGATTTCCATCTAGATTACTTCGCATTTTGTTTCTCCTTTTCTGCTCATCATTTTTATCTATAAACTTTATGACAGCTACTGGAGTATAAGAGCTAAGCTCACTCCAAAATTTAGCTAATTCTGAGCTACACATAATTTATTAAAAATATAACAAACAGCTAACTGCAGAAGTGAGATAAATTCATATAAAATTAAAAATTTATCCATTTCAGGAGATTTTCCTACCAAAGCTAAGCATAGGCATGAGGAGGGCTCTGGCCAAGTGGTGGCTCAAAATAACCCTTGGGTAATCCTCAATAAATTTCTAACCAAAAACACATATTTATTTATTTCCTAAACAGAGCAAAAATTAAGTTTTTCGTTTTTAACATGTGTGCTAACAAGTTTTTAGTCCTCTGGAGCAAAATGGTGATTTTCACTGCACAGATTATTTTTAAAGATTTCTGCACTGCAAAAAGACAGAAACACATTTTAATTTATAACTGGAGCTACAGTTCATATTTTTAGGTCCCCTTTGGACACAAGCTGTCCAAAGTCACTACACACAACATATCCAAAGCTCAACCCTAGCGGAGCTCTGGATTTGAAATGGTGCACTACTTTCCATTTTCATAGTTTGAATTTTAGCTCAAAAACAGTTCATCAAAAGTATAAACATGTCTAATAGGGATTGTAGTTTAGACTCTCACGAATCCAGAGAGTATTTTTGTGCATTTTTCTGATTTTTGTACGATTTTTAATGGTTTTTTACAAGATTCGGGAAAAAACAATCTAGTTTTAAGAATCTATTTCGCAGGGAACCCTAGAACTTTCAAAACTTCGCGAACGAGTCCCTGAACTTTTGCGCAGAGACCCCTAGACAAACGAAGACGATGAAGAAAGGCCCTCGGCTCTCGCCAGAGTTGCGCCGGCCAAACGACGGCGAACTAGGCACGGGGAAGTGGGGGGAAAAGGATCCTGGGCTCACCACGAGTCGTTTGGGGACGGTTTGGAGGCCGGGGGTGGTCGGAGTTGCGCCGACGACGAGGTGGTGCGGCGCGGCCGCCGCGGCTTCTACGCCGGTGAGCTCGGGTCGTTCGCCGAGGTTCGAGGGGTCCTAGAGCACCAGTGGAGCTCGAGGAAGCCAATGGCGTGCTCGGTTGACCTCGGGGACGGCTCGGAGTAGGGTCTCGACGTGCGGGTGCTCCGGCGGCCGAAAATCGCGATTTGGGGGAAATCACGAATTCTCGCCGGAGAAGGGACAATAGCTTGGGGAAAACGGGGGGAAATGGGAGCTGGAGTAGAGGGCTAGCTTCGTGCGGGACGAATTTGGGAATGGTGGAGTGTGGAGGGTGAATTTCTCGGAGAAGCTCGGCTCGGTTCGCACGGCGCGAGGAAGAAGAAGACCGAGCGAGCGCGGGAAGTGGAAATGGCCAAGTGAGCGAGTGAGAGGGAGGGGTGTGAGTGCTTGTGGAGTGATTGAGCACGCAAGGGAGGCACTGTGCGGCCTCGGGAGCGTGCGAGCGCGTGGGTGGCTTCGCGGTCGCCATTGTTGGCGCGGCGAGCTCGAACAGAGCGCACACGCGCGGTTGGGCGTCAAAGATCATCGCGTGATGAAGTGGAGATCCTCAGCAGAGGCTTTGGCGCGACGCGAATGGACTCTACCGCCTGCAGTGCGCTCGGCGCGACGCGAGCGCGCGTGCGGCCACGGCGGCGCGCGACCGTATGATGGCGCTCCGCGGCGCGAGGCGAGGCGAGGCGACAGCGGCGAAGTGATGGCTCGGGAGTGGCCGGACAAGAGCTAGGCGACAAGCGCAGCGTCCGCCGCGGCTTGGCCAGCTCAGCGCCGCCTGCGCCGCTCGCCGGCCACGTGCGGCCGAGCTCCGGCCAGCGCAGCGCGCACCAGGGGCACTGTAGCATGCCCGTGGAGCTCCGATTTCAAATTCGAATTTTCTCCAAAAATTTGAACTGAACTTCGAAACGGGTAAAATTAAAAGTTGGGGTCTGAGGTGTGGGACACAACTTTCGAGCTTGGACCAGGCACTTCGACCAGGCGCTACGGCGCTTCGAGCTTGAACCGCAAGCTCGAGCTTGCCGAGCCTCGAATGGTCGGAAACGCCACTCGAGGGTGAGTGCCCCCCTCGAGCTTGGCTGCGAAGCCTCGAGCGTGCCGAACGTCGCTCGAGGGTAAGTCCTCGAGCTTGGCTTGCGGAGCCTCGAGCGCCTAACGTGCGGCCTCGAATCGTGACGGACTGCGGGGCCTCGAGGGTCCTATCGTGCGGCCTCGAATCGTGACGGACTGCGGGGCCTCGAGGGTCCTATCGTGCGGCCTCGAATCGTGACGGACTGCAGGGCCTCGATCGTCACGGACATAGCTCGATCGTCACGGACAATACTTAGGGCTCGATCGTCACGGACATAGCTCGATCGTCACGGACAATACTTAGGGCTCGATCGTCACGGACATAGCTCGATCGTCACGGACAATACTGGTTCGAGGGTCATCAAGCGAAACAAACGCCGTGGCGAGGTTGTCGTGAAGGGCTGTTGGTGATGACAACTACTCTTTTGGTCCGAGATTTTTAAGTTCAGCACCAAAATCTTGAGATTTCAGTTGGGTGTCCAAGGTCCTTTGGCTTTTGAATTTAAATTTGAATTTTGATGAATTTTGAGTTCCAACACCACTTTTTCCCCTTTTAACCTGTTTTAAAAGTACTTTCAATATTTTTACATCAGGGATGTCACAGCCTACCCCCTTACAAAGAATCTCGTCCCGAGATTCGATTACACTTAGGAACAAGGTGGGAAAAGGTACCTTGGTCTTAAGAAAGGATGTCGGGGTAGTTCTTCTTTAGATAGTCTTCGGTTTCCCATGTGGCTTCATCTTCGGAGTGATGACTCCACTGAATTTTGTACATTTTAACTCCCTTCCTTCGTATTTGTCTCTCTTTTTCGTCGAGGATCTTAATGGGATGCTCATCATAAGAGAGATCCGGTTCAACCGAGAGTTCCTCTTGTTCAACGACTTCGGTCGGAACACGTAGACACTTCTTGAGTTGGGAAACGTGAAATACATCGTGTACGGCTGAAAGCTTCTCGGGAAGCTTCACTTGATAGGCTACCGGCCCACATTGTTGAGTGATTTCATACGGGCCGATATAGCGAGGTGCAAGCTTTCCTTTTAGTCCAAATCTTTGCACACCCTTGGTCGGGGAGACTTTAAGATACACGTGATCACCAACTTCAAACTGAAGTGGCTTCCGCCGCTGATCAAAGTAGCTCTTTTGCCGTGACTGGGCGTCTTCAAATTTTCCCGAATGATCCTACCTTTTCTTCTGCCTCCTTCACAAGGTCAGGGCCATAGGTATATCTCTCGCCTGCCTGGGACCAACACAACGGGGTCCGACATCTCCTACCATACAAGCTTCGAAAGGTGCCATTTTAAGACTCGCTTGGTAGCTGTGTTATAGGAGAATTCGGCCAGAGATAGACACTTCTCCCAATTCTTCCCATAATGAATTACACAAGCTCAAAGCATATCCTCAAGTATTTGATTTACCCTTTCCGTCTGCCCATCGTCTGTGGGTGATATGCTGAACTACGGATCAGTTTGGTGCCTAGGGACAATTGCAATTGTTCCCAAAAGCGTGCTACGAACGGAGCACCACGATCTGAAATTACCGTCTTGGGTACCCCATGTAGACAAACGAATCCGCTCCAATTAAATCTCCGCGTACTTCTTAGCGTTATAAAAGGTATTGACCGGAATAAAATGTGCGGTCTTGGTAAGGCGGTCCACAATTACCAAATGGAGTCGTTGCCCTGCGGGGTTCTGGGAAGTCCAACAATGAAGTCCATGCTTATATCTTCCCACTTCCATGAGGGAAATAGGTAGAGGTTGAAGCGTGCCTGCTACCTTCAAGTGGCTGGCCTTAACCCGCTGGCATGTGTCACATCCAACACATACGTGGGCAATTTCTCGCTTCATTCGAGTCCACAAAAGTCTTGTTTCAAATCTTGGTACATTTGGTGCTGCCGGGATGGATAGAAATTTTAGAGAGATGAGCCTCATCCATATCTTCCTCCGGAGTTCCGTGTTTTTGGGCACCACGAGGCGATGTCCAAACCACATCACTCCCTGCCCATCAAACCGGAACACTTGTACTTCTCTTTCACCTTCTCCTTAGACAATTTCCTTTTAAGCATTTTAATGCTCGCGTCATTTAATTGGGCTACAACAATCTGATCGTGCAAGGTTGGTTCCACTGCAATATGGCTGAAGTACCCGTGTGGAACAATCTCCAAGTTGAGCTTTGCCATTTCATGACACAGGGTGTCAGCGTAGGACTCCACGGAAAGACAATGACAACGAGGCTTGCGGGCTTAGTGCATCCGCAACTACATTAGCCTTCTCGGGGTGATAATGCCACACTAAGGTCAAGTCCTTTGCTAACTCCAACCATCTTTCGCTGTCTCATATTCAAATGTGCCTGAGTGAAAACATATTTGAGGCTCTTGTGGTCTGATGTATATGTTGCAGGGAACACCCATCAAATAGTGTCTCCACATCTAGAGAGCATGAATAACCGCTGCTAACTCAAGATCATGCGTGGGGTAGTTTTGCTCATGAGGCCGAAAGATGCTTGAGAAGCATAAGCAATGACTCGGTTCTCTTGCATGAGAAACACAGCCAAGGCCGGTGCCTGATGCATCGCAAATAGACATCATAGGGCTTGGTGCAATCGGGCTGAGCCAAAACTGGGGCTGAAGTTAAATGCCTTCGCAAGGTGTGGAAGCTTCATCACATTTGTCATTCCACTCGAATTTGACTCCCTTCTTTAAGAGTTCGTCATGGGCTTCGCAATCCGAGAGAAGTCCGGAATGAAACGGCGGTAATAACCGGCTAAACCCAAAAAACTCCGAATCTCTGGACAGAAGTAGGTTGGTTGCCAATCCAACACCTCTTGCACTTTGGTTGGATCCACGGATATACCATCCTTGGAAACCGTGTGGCCTAAGAACTTACGCTCTCTAGCCAGAATTCACACTTGGAGAACTTGGCGTAGAGCTGGTGATCTCTCAATCTCTGAAGAACAATGCGAAGGTGCTCGGCATGCTCTTCCTCATTCTTAGAATATATAAGAATGTCGTCAATGAATACCACCACAAACTTGTCTAGTTCTGACATGAAGACCGAATTCATGAGATACATGAAGTAGGCCGGGGCATTGGTGAGTCCAAAAGACATAACCAAGAATTCATAAAGTCCATAACGTGTGGAAAAGGCAGTCTTTGGAATGTCACAAGGCCTGATTTTGATTTGGTGATAGCCAGAGCGAAGGTCAATCTTGGAGAACATTCTGGCGCCAGCTAGTTGGTCAAACAAGATGTCAATACGGGGAAGCGGATACTTGTTCTTAATAGTTACCGCATTGAGAGGCCGGTAATCAATACACAACCTCAAGGAATGGTCCTTCTTCTTCACAAAGATAGCGGGACATCCCCAGGGTGATACACTTGGACGAATGAAACCTTTATCTAGCAATTCTTGGAGTTGAATTTTTAATTCAGCCAATTCATTGGGCGGCATTCTATATGGTCTCTTTGATATAGGTGCTGTGCCAGGTTGAAGTTCAATCACGAATTCAATGTCTCTATCCGGCGGCATCCCAGGTAAGTCATCCGGAAATACATCGGCATACTCACATACCACCGGAATGTCCTTTAGTTGGGTTTCTACCATTGCATAAGCACACGCATCGACACAAGTCCGTTGTGGCAGATATAGCACACTCGGGCCCTGCGTAGGCGAGTTTATCTCACAAACTCGTTCCGCAACATCTAGGACAACCTTATGTTGAGTCATCCAATTGGCTCCTAACACAATGTCAATTCCTTCCATTCCCAGCAGAATCAAATCAGTAGGAAATGTTTTACTTCCCCAGCTTGATCGGAACCTTGTGGGTGACTTGGTTGGATGCAATTTTACCTCCCGCAGTTGATATCACGTATGATGATTTGGTATGGTAAGATTTTTAATCCGCATTTCACATGAAATCTTGTGCTTATAAAACTATGTGTTGCCCGGAATCAAACAATATCACAGCAGGTTGAGTGCAGATAGGGAAGGTACCAGTCATGTCTGGGGCTCCCTCGGGTAGATCGGCCAAGGTGGTGTAGTTGAGCCGTCCTTGCCGAACTTGCACACGCTGCTGCTGCTGGCCCTTGCCTTGCTGAGTTCCCGAGCGTTGGTTTGCTGCTTGTTCTGCGGGCAATCCTTGATAAAAATGATCTTTACTTCCACACTTGAAACACTGATAGCCGGCTCCTGGGCGAGCTGGCTGCTGTGCATTTTGCCTTGGTGCTTGCTGCTGCTGCGGCGGTGGAGGGAAACGAGGCGCGTTAGGCTGTGGCGGCCTAGCAACCCATCCACCTCCCTGAGGTGCCCTGGACTGTCCCTGCGGTGCAGCCGGGGGAACAAGCGGAACCTCTGTGGCTGCGCGCTTGACGGTCCAGCGGGAGTCTTCCTCTTCTTCTCCGTCTTGTGCACCATATTGGCGTCTTCCTGGGCGATGGCAAGGTTCACGAGATCGCCGTACGTGGCAGCACGGGTGGTGGCCAACTGTGCCTTTAACTTGGTGTTAAGGCCACGTCGGAACCTCTCTAGCTTCTTCTCGTCGGAGTCGGCGTGATGATCCGCATAAGGGCACAGACCATTGAAGGCCTGGGCGTACTGAAGCACTGTACGGGTACCTGGGTCAGCGCCAAAAACTCATTCAGCTTTCGCTCCACCAGACCGGCCGGAATGTGATGAGCCTTGAATGCAGCCTTGAACTCATCCCACTCAACCACATGACCCTCCTGCTGCAGGGCCAGGTAGTTCTCCCACCAAAGGGAGAGCTGGGCCGCGGAGCTGCTGCGCCGCGAACACGACCTTGCGGTTGGAGGTGCAAGGCGTCGCCAGGATGGTGAACTTGGACTCGATAGCTCGAATCCAGGTGTCGGCCTCCAAGGGCTCATTCAGCTCGAGAGAAATCGCGGGTGCGTTGCCAGAAAATCCTCATATCTGGCCACCTGAGGCTGAGGGGCCCGTTGACCTCCCTGCTGAAGCATCTGCTGCTGCATCATCTGTTGCTGATGCTGCAGGTTCCGGAGAATCTCCGTTTGCGGGCATACAGCTGCTGCCACGTCGGAGGTTGCTGCGGTGGAGGAGGTGGCGGTGGCTGTTGCTGCTCCTCTGGCCCTGCTGGTTAGCGTGGGCCACTAGCGTCGTGACCGCTGCGGGTGATTGCCATCTGCAGTAGGTACTTGCTATTATCACATTCCATAAGCTTGCATAATGAATGACAAGATAGAACGTGACAGCATATTAAGTGTACTGCGCAGAATGGCAAGTCAGCACGCAGTTCGGAAGAAAAATCATATCTCCCAACAGGAAACAAGTCAAATGCTCCCATTCGGTCAGTAGCCTCGAAATTTATGCTCTACACTTTCATGTTGGGCCTCAGAATCAAATTCGGACTGGAACTAAGCCGAAAAAATTTCATCTTTAGCTCTCTGCACTTTGCTGTTTTCAGCAGGCCGAGCTGTAGTGTTTTGGTTGCCATTTTATTTCGCTAACCAATGGGGTTGCAATTGGTGATCATTTTGTTTGACAAATTCAAAACAACTTTGTAGTTCACATCACAGCCCAGAAATGAATGAAAACCCATCAATAATTAAACAAGGTTAGCTGCAGAATGTTTTCAACACAGCTATTAACTTCATCAAGTTTTACACCACAACCACACTTCATTTACATTGCCACCAAAAGATAAAAGGAGAAGCCAACTCCATCTAGCCTATTATAACATGAAGCCAAAATCTAGGGCCCTAGCGGAGGAGTAAACTTGCTATACTACCACTCTAAAATCATCTAGGTTGTTAGCGGATAGCTCGCTGCCCATAGGTGAAGGTGGAGCTGGAAGGGCGCATGTCATCTCGGTGTCCATGGTCGGAATCGGGGGGCTCTCCTTCACCATCCCCTCCTTCTTGCTCAGAGGTGCTACGTCATGGGCGGCAGCATAGCATTGGCATGCTCCAAGGTACCATGTAACCTCCTCAAGTTCCTCTCTAGTTTGTGCTAACTCATTCTGGGTGTTGTTGTGTGCAATCTGGAGGTCATTCAATTGCCTCTCAAAGTCAGCAATCATGCATCTCTAGTGGTCACCTCATGGACAAGGAGGTCCTCTCAACCCCTATGTCACGGGCGCGAGCGGACATGTCCATAGCAATGTTGAGCATCTCGCTCTGCGACCGTCCAAGAAGTGCCTGCAAACGGTGATACGCCCGCATCCACCTCATCATCAACGCGGCTGCTGCGACGGGGTTCTCCGCCATCCTCAAAGGGAGAGCTAAGGTAGCGCTCATCCAGTGGGGATCATCCGGCTGAGTCGGTGGAAACAGCCCAAAGCAACTGGTGCTCTACCAAAGCTCTGGTTCTGAGCACAAAAAGAACTGATGCCATTCAGGCAGCTAGCTCACACGTCGTCTCCATGTGGTGTCCATGAACTTCCACCGTCCAGTGGGGGAACCAGGACACGGCGGGTGCAGGTACGGCACACCAACCGACGCACACAGGAACGAACCACACCTCGGTCTCGGATAAGCGTTCTCTCATACTGCGGCGGTGTAGGTAGCCAAGTGCCTGTAGAACCGACCACAAGATGCCTAGGGAAACCTTCCCATCCAAGCAATCAGAGAAAGACACGTCGTGTGGGGTGGCTAGCCCAGGTCAGCGAGGGCGTCCATCTGAACCAAAAGAAAAAGGGGGCAAGGGTGAGAACCGGTTAGTGCCAAAGAGCAAAAAACAGATTCTGTGCAGGGTGGTAAAATTACCAAAACTCGAATCTACAAGCTCAAAAATTCCAAAATTTGGCCAGACTTGGTTAAATAATTCCTAACAAGTTTCATGTTGGAGGTTTGAGCAGAAACTGTCGTTAAGATGGTGTAAAAATTCAATTTTTATCTCACTGTCCCCAGAAATTTCCAGCAGACAGGGGGTTACCATTTTTAGCATAACTCCAATTTTACTGAACCATTTTCGTTGAAATTTCTCCAGCATTTACTTCATAATATTTATGACAACTTTCGTGTTGAACACTTTTTCGTTTGACAACGTTTTCAGTTTCGAATTAAGGGTGCAAACAGATTGTTCTCAGCAGGATTTTTGGGTTGTGATTTCAATTTCTTTGACGGCGGTTCGATTTGGTCACTTGTTAAAATTCGATATTAATTCAGTGAGATGCAATGCATGAGCGGCCTATTCGTTCTCGCCAACACACATGCCAATAAACTTTTGGCTTACGAAGTTAGTGCCGGTGGCTAGGCAATATCCGTCTCTCCCTATATTAACTAGCCGAACTTTTCTAACCGTTTCAACATACGGATTCGCGGTTAGTGTACCTGCAGAAAATTCCATTCCAGAGCATGTATAATCAACCTTTCGTGCCAGCACTCACGAAAGCGTCTCCATTCATTACCACCCACTATAGAGGTGGCACCCGAACGTTTAACATTGAACGGGCAATGTTCATATGTCACCAAGCAACATATTGACAGTTTCATACGCTATTGAAATAGCGTATTGACTTTGTGCCGCCATCATATTTGCATATGATGCCGTGGTACGCTACAGCAATCGCCGTACCTTGCGCCCACCATCCTATTCTAGTTTCATACGCCATCACAGCGTATTGACTATGTGCCGCCACTATATTTTCATATAGTGCCGTGGTACGTTACAGCAATCGCCGTACCTTGCGCCCACCATTGCGTAAAGTAAATGACAGAATGAAATGTGCTGGAAGTCAGTATAATATACTATTTGCCACCTATCATATCGTGATCCCTTAACCCACATAGGCTTCACGCTCTAGGTAACATCCTTAGCGGTCCTAAGATAACCTTCCTTCGCAAAACGCGTCGGAAGTACGAGTTGGCAAATTTTATTCAAAAATTGTTTATTAAAGGTTTGTTGCTCTCTCCGGTGCGCTGTTTCGGCTCTGATGCCAGCTGTGGCGGACCACTCCGAAATTATTCCAAGTTAAGTACCCCGGGACCACTAATCGAGTAGTCAGGCACTTAATCCGGAATAAGCTGGAGCGCCGTCGGATTAAACCCGATTAACCACGTTCTTTTCTCGATCGAAACAACAGCACGCCCACACGAAGGTGAGTTCCAGAGATTACAACATTCCACAAATTAACTTACACAAATAGGTATCACAAGTTATTACAAACCAAGTTCAAATTTAAATCAGAGTACAAAGTCTTGCAGCGGAAATAAAAGTTCATTGCAGCGGAAGAAAATCTAACGACGATACAAATAACACCGTGCTGAAGCCTGCCACGATGCTACTCCTCCCGATCCTCGGCAGAGGACGGAACCCATTCGATGTGCCAGCCAGGTGGAACCTGGGTAGGCCAAGACAAAGCATCGACATCCAAAGGTGTACCTGTAAATCAATGCCACAAGCAAGGCTGAGTATACTAATACTCAGCAAGGCTTACCCGTCGGGTGAAAACTACATCACCGACATCTAGACATGAGAGGCTTTTGGCTGGTGGGTTTGTTTGCCAAAAAGCAACTAAAGTAGGTCCTTGCTTTCAAGTTTTAGCATCATATTCTAGTAAATTTAACCATTCTAGATTAGCATCCTCTCTAAGCATACAAGTGGTGCAATACAATTTAATTCATACAACAAGTTTATCAATCTCAAAGTTCCACTTGTTACTCAATGTAGCAGGGCGGTCAAGCAGTCTCATTAACCGCGAGAAGCGGACAGTTCGAACCGAATTTTGCTACCTGGCCAGGGGAAACCCAACACACACGGATACTCTGCTTGCTATAAAAGGTACAAGCATTTCCCAACCTTTCCCATCGATCCACAATTCGGAACCGGGTCCATTTCCTTAGGATAAAGGTTTACTGCTTCACTCACAGTCTCACGCATATATCCACAAGTGTACGGCAGGGGAAAACAAAGTTTCCAAGGAGAGATGGCTATCGGCCCTAGCTGCTTCAATCTGGTACCGGGCTTACCGATCCCCATACATCGGCATGCATGTGGTACGTTCAAAAACTTGACACACTCAACCACACATTTCGACCTTAATCAATTATCATACACGGACGGGAGATCTACATCTATCATCCCGCCCGTCAATCCTTATGATTCCAACATAAGTAAAGACAAGCAATTCCTATGTCTCGCGAGTGACAGGAAATCACTCGACTTGTAACGGACCTAAAGCAATGCCCTATCGATCCTTTCATACTAGTGTTGCAAGTCATAGGTACTAGGAAATGTGCAGCTAAGGTATTCAATCAACTCCTTGAACGTAAATGCACAAACATAGAGAATTCAAAGTGCATAATTTGGTAAAGTTAGGTTATGCTCCGGGGCTTGCCTTCTTGCTCGAACTGGGGGTTAGCCTCCGGGTTGGTCGATCCTGCACCGGCACCTTCCTCCGGGACTTCTTCCTCGTCTGCGGGAATGAGGTGGTAGTTGCCGTCCGGGATGGCGCCTTCTACATGAGATGCATAACTTAGGGTGGCTGTTCTGGAATTTCAGATTCCATTTATTTTATTCTAACTAACTACAAAAAGGTTTATTCTTTTATATAAATCGATTTCCATCTAGATTACTTCGCATTTTTGTTTCTCCTTTTCTGCTCATCATTTTTATCTATAAACTTTATGACAGCTACTGGAGTATAAGAGCTAAGCTCACTCCAAAATTTAGCTAATTCTGAGCTACACATAATTTATTAAAAATATAACAAACAGCTGCTGCAGAATGAAATAAATTCATATAAAATTAAAATTCATCCATTTCAGGAGATTTTCCTACCAAAGCTAGCATAAGCATGAGGAGGGCTCTGGCCAAGTGGTGGCTCAAAATAACCCTTGGGTAGTCCTCAATAAATTTCTATCCAAAAACACATATTTATTTATTTGCTATCCTAAACAGAGCAAAAATTAAGTTTTTCATTTTTCACAGGTGTGCTAACAAGTTTTTAGTCCTCTGGAGCAAAATGGTGATTTTTCACTGCACAGATTATTTTTAAAGATTTCTGCACTGCAAAAAGACAGAAAACACATTTTAATTTATAACTGGAGCTACAGTTCATATTTTTAGGTCCCCTTTGGACACAAGCTGTCCAAAGTCACTACACACAACATATCCAAAGCTCAACCCTAGCGGAGCTCTGGATTTGAAATGGTGCACTACTTTCCATTTTCATAGTTTGAATTTTAGCTCAAAAACAGTTCATCAAAAGTATAAACATGTCTAATAGAGATTGTAGTTTAGACTCTCACGAATCCAGAGAGTATTTTTGTGCATTTTTCTGATTTTTGTACGATTTTTAATGGATTTTACAAGATTCGGGAAAAACAAATCTAGTTTTAAGAATCTATTTTCGCAGGGAACCCTAGAACTTTCAAAACTTCGCGAACGAGTCCCTGAACTTTTGCGCAGAGACCCCTAGACAAACGAAGACGATGAAGAAAGGCCCTCGGCTCTCGCCGGAGTTGCGCCGGCCAAACGGCGGCGAACTAGGCTCGGGGAAGTGGGGGAAAAGCTTCCTGGGCTCACCACGAGTCGTTTGGGGACGGTTTGGAGGCCGGGGGTGGTCGGAGTTGCGCCGGCGACGAGGTGGTGGCGGCGCGGCCGCCGCGGCTTCTACGCCGGTGAGCTCGGGGTCGTTCGCCGAGGTTCGAGGGGTCCTAGAGCACCAGTGGAGCTCGAGGAAGCCAATGGCGTGCTCGGTTGACCTCGGGGACGGCTCGGAGTAGGGGCTCGACGTGCGGGTGCTCCGGCGGCCGAAAATCGCGATTTGGGGGAATCACGAATTCTCGCCGGAGAAGGACAATAGCTTGGGGAAAAGTGGGGGAAATGGAGCTGGAGTAGAGGGCTAGCTTCGTGCGGGACGAATTTGGGAATGGTGGAGTGTGGAGGGGAATTTCTCGGAGAAGCTCGGCTCGGTTCGCGCGGCGCGAGGAAGAAGAAGACCGAGCGAGCGCGGGGAAGTGGAAATGGCCAAGTGAGCGAGTGAGAGGAGGGGTGGGAGTGCGCGGTGGAGTGCTTGGGCACGCAAGGGAGGCACTGTGCGGCCTCGGGAGCGTGCGAGCGCGTGGGTGGCTGTCGCGGTCGCCATTGATGGCGCGGCGAG
Organism: Digitaria exilis; assembly: GCA_015342445.1. NCBI lineage: Eukaryota > Viridiplantae > Streptophyta > Magnoliopsida > Poales > Poaceae > Digitaria > Digitaria exilis. The sequence goes on from JACEFO010000614.1 coordinate 32,629, forward strand.
CTCGAACAGAGCGCACACGCGCGGTTGGGCGTCAAAGATCATCGCGTGATGAAGTGGAGATCCTCAGCAGAGGCTTTGGCGCGACGCGAACGGACTCTACCGCCTGCAGTGCGCTCGGCGCGGCGCGAGCGCGCGTGCGGCCACGGCGGCGCGCGACCGTATGATGGCGCTCCGCGGCGCGAGGCGAGGCGAGGCGACAGCGGCGAAGTGATGGCTCGGGAGTGGCCGGACAAGAGCTAGGCGACAAGCGCCAGCGTCCGCCGCGGCTTGGCCAGCTCAGCGCCGCCTGCGCCGCTCGCCGGCCACGTGGCGGCCGAGCTCCGGCCAGCGCAGCGCGCGCCAGGGGCACTGTAGCATGCCCGTGGAGCTCCGATTTCAAATTCGAATTTTCTCCAAAAATTCGAACTGAACTTCGAAACGGGTAAAATTAAAAGTTGGGGTCTGAGGTGTGGGACACAACTTTCGAGCTTGGACCAGGCACTTCGACCAGGCGCTACGGCGCTTCGAGCTTGAACCGCAAGCTCGAGCTTGCCGAGCCTCGAATGGTCGGAAACGCCACTCGAGGGTGAGTGCCCCCCTCGAGCTTGGCTGCGAAGCCTCGAGCGTGACGAAACGTCGCTCGAGGGTAAGTCCTCGAGCTTGCTGCGGAGCCTCGAGGGTCGGAACGTGCGGCCTCGAATCGTGACGGGGGACTGCCGGGCCTCGAGTCCTATCGTGCGGCCTCGAATCGTGACGGACTGCGGC
>JACEFO010000615.1:0-33197 GCA_015342445.1 Digitaria exilis
TGTGTGCAAGTTTCAAACTTCTGTGAGATAATTTTATGTTACACCAATGTTACACCAGTTATTTAAAGTGCTGTGGCTTTAGTTCCATCTGGGTGGTTGTACTTTATTATTTTTATCTGTTTTTTTATAGCGCTATTGAGCTCGAGGCACATGCTGTTAAGGGAATTGGCAAAGTTCATGCAAAGTGGTCCTCAGTTGCTACGGCCTGGTACAGAATGCTCCCTGAGGTAAAATTGTTTCACGGTCATTTCCAACAAGAAGATGGTCATAAAGTTATCTGTTGCTCGTGTCCTAATGTTACACATCAAATAGGTTGTTTTTCTCAAACAAATTGAAGGTGATGAAGCAGAGGAGCTAGTGAAGAAGTGCCCAGTTAAGGTTTTTGACATTGAAGACCTGGGTAATGGTATTTTCTCTTTCCCTTTCTGTTTTAAGAGGCTGAACTTGAAGGTTGAGTTACAATGCAGTCAGAGACTCGGTCCCGAGTGCCTAACTACGAGTGGCTCTGGCAATAAGTTGCATTGATTTTTGAGAATTCGAGGGCAGTGAAATTTTTTGAAATCATTTTGAAAGCTCTTATTGAATATCAGCTGCCATTTTGGAAGTTAGTGTAAGTCATAATCTATTGGTATTAATTGGTTTGAAGTTTGAACTGAAAAACAATGGAAACATGCTACATATGTCCATATACATGAGAAAAGAAGAGACATAGGTCACCATTTTTTTTTAAAACTCATTCAGAAACTGTGCTAGAGAGTGCTGGATACTAATTGTTAGGTTAAAGGCATAAACTTTTGGGGTTTTAGTCTGCTAATTCATGACAGGAGCTGTTTTATGATCGATCTGCTTGCTAACATTAATCCCTCAAAATCTGTACACACAGGTGGAAAGAGGGCAGTTGTTGCAAAGCCAAGGGCATGCACACTCTGTAGAGAATGTGTCATGGGACCATCTGGGTGGAAAAAATCCAACTAACGCGTTGTTAGAGACCATTTCATATGTAAGTAGTCAAGAACTTTTACCATCTTACCTTAAAGTAAAATTTCTTCATTATTACACCTTCATAGTTGGGGTCTTTATCTTAAGTAAAAATGTCTTCATTATTGCGCCTTCATTATTGCACTGAACTTCCACAGCAATGTTCTAATTCACTATGTTGGTTACTGTTTTCCCTTGCTAGTTACCATCGAGTCCACTGGAGCTCTTCCCCAGAGGTGCTATTCACAGAAGCTGTGATGATTTTGGAAGAGAAGTGTGAGAAGGCCATATCTGAGCTATCCTGAGAGCTTGAGACATTTGCAACGATGGAGTAACCAGCACGGTCCGGCATTTCTGGTATTTTGGCAGAGACTACTAGTGTGCAATCATGTTTTTTTATGGTGGTGGTGGTTTTGGCTCAAAGAAGTAGGAGCTGAGTTAGCACTATCTGTGGTACGGAATAGTCTGTAACACTCAGCCGTAATGTTAGACTAAATTGGTGTCTGTTGATTGGTGAATCAACTGGCAACAGACTCGTGGACATGCACTGAAATGGCGGCGTCAAGAAGGGTAATTGGGCCAGAAAGAAGTGCAAACCGGCCGGTTTTCACATGGAACGATACGCATCAGCATATCTTCTAGGCGTGTGCATCAGCATCAGCCGTTGATTGCACACACAAAAACCACCACAGGAATTTCATGTCGTGTGCAATTAGGGCCATCTTAGGTCGCGGTGAGATGGGACGCTATCTATCTGTCCCACCTAGTTTATCTTGGGTTCGTATTATTTAGGTTCGGTTCAGACAGTAGCTGGGCCACGGTATTAGTTGTGAAATTCACAATTGCTCTATTTCATGGCTTGTTTTTAAACCAAATGGGGTACCCTGCGCTTTTGCTCTTGGGTATCGTGCGGTTGGCTTTCCGGCACTTGCCCCAGTCATTGACAGATATTCACAACTGACCCTAGGGAATCGTTGACAGATTCACAACGGAAGCACTAGGGGAAGCTGTGTTGCACTCCAGGTTTGAGGATATTTGCTTTGTAGTGCAATGTTTTGCGTGTAATTTTTTTGAGCTTCACAGGACCGGACCCACACCTTAGGATGTGTTTGGTTGGTTGAGTCATATGATTCATATACAAGACGATACAAAATAATCAAGATTCTCTTGTTTGGTTGGGTGAATTGTACCAACTCATCTAGATGAGACCATCTCACTTAATACATTATTATACTAGTTAGAGTGAATCAAGTGGTTCGAGCAAATTAGTTGAACCATCCCATCCAGGATCATCCATTCATGCATTATGTGGTGCATGCAACCAAATACACCCTTAGTAACGCGAGCTTTTCTGGCTGGTACCTCGAGCCTTTCCGGCTGCCGACACACACAAGATGCTGACACACGCAAGACCTGTATATGCAGTAGTGAGACCTTCTCCAATCGTGGGTGCGCTGCATGCCTAGAAAACTAAAAAAAAAAGATTCTCTTTTTTTGGAAATCGGCTCCTCCTCCAACGCTACGCAAACTGCACCTTCTTCTTTCTCTCCTTTTCTCTCTCATATGATGCTTTTTCATCTCACAGGTGTATAATATAATAAAAAGGCCCATCCGATTTTTTTTATTAACCAAGGATCACGCCCAAAATAGGGTGCGGTGCCTCTCTCTCTCCTCGAGGGTGCCACTGCTCCAATCGTGGGTTCGGCCCCTCCCGCTGCCACTGGGGACGAGGGTTCGGCCACTGGAGAAGGTCTACTGCGATGCTTGTGGTAGTTGTCCCCACTGCACTAACATTATTGATCTTTTTTTCCGAAAGAACATTGCTGATCGATTCCTAGATGGGAAGATTGTGGTATTTACTATTTTGCTAAGTGGCGGTTAAACAGCCATCACTTTGGCGCTGATTGTTTATCTGATTGAAGAATCGAGAGCTGTAAATACTAATGCTGTACAGAAACACTGATTCTTCCTTGCAGCGGCGTTGATCGTCGACGGCGAGCACAGGTATGTGCCGGTTGGAGCTCGGGGTGCGGCCCCGGCCGATTGAACGGTCAGCGTTTGCTCATCTCGTTTTTCGAGTGTCTTCTTCGGTTCTTTTCAAAGCCTTGGTGCCATGGAGCTTCGTCCGGCAAGGGGATGGTGGCGATGGCCGGAGTTGTAGGCGTCGGCGGCAGCGGGCGTTAGTGGATCCGGTTACCAAGCAAAAGGTCCAAGGACCATTCTGTAATTTCTTGTTTCGCTAGGGGCCTGTTTGCTTTTCATGGGACATCTGTCCTCTGTATCCTTATATGATGTACCAGTATGGTCTGGCTCTTTGTACTCCTTAACTTTTAAATACAGGTATGTTTGATAAAAAAAACGCCAAGCTAGAATTAGGGCATGCCCATAAGTTTTGGTACTCACTTGGTTTCAATCCAAAAATTAACATGCGAATGTTTGTTGCCCTGATTTGGCAAAAAATATTGGTCATGCCAACATTTTGGCGTGGAAACTTTGGGAGGAAACCAATCATGCCTAAAAGACATGGGACAACTATATTTCAGTTTGGCCACTAAACTCACTCAGGTACAACGATTTAGTTATTGGCCCATTAAAAGGATGCTACGGTACTCCAGTGTAACTGTGGACCATCGATCTTGGGTGATTATAACAAACTATTACTTCTAAGAGTGTGTTAGTTGGCCTATGGCCAGTGGCGGAGCCAACCGAAAATTTTAGCTGGGGCGGACTCAACCGATGAATATATGTGAAAAAAACCCAAAATATCCTTATGTGATATTTTATGAAAGATATGAAAGTTTAAGATGATGGGAACCCGCTAGGGTTTGCGCCCGATCTTTCGATGAGAGACGTGGGGATAACTCGATTGGATATGGTGACGTCGCTCGCAGCCCGATTACAGCCTTCCAAGGCTGCGCCTTAGCAACCGATACTCCGCCTTCAACGGCTGCCACGATCTTGTGGAGCGCATCACCCGGCCACTAGGGCGTCTGTTCCTGCAAGCAATCGAAGAACAAGTAGAACAAGCAACTCAATTGCAAATATGGATTTAATACAAATTTGAATACACAAAGTTGGGGTTCCGAATCGAGTAGAACGGATGGTCTAGTCGACAAACGCGTCTACAAGGATGTAGCAATGGGCTAAACTTTCATCAAAACAAAACCCCAATCTGTTTGTGGCGGCTATGGACGTATATAAGGGGTAGGGGGACGACCAGGACGGGTGAGGGTCGTCCATCAACCCTAGGGTAGCAAATCATGTTGTGATAAAGGCAAATCAAGCAACGAGTTCCATATTTCTTGCTCTCTTTCAGCATGTAAGTGACAATTGTTATTTATAATGTGTACCATTCTTTTTGCAAGTATTCATACATGAAAGATTCTGTTTTTCAACTTACAAGCAAGCAAAAACAAGCAAGAGATATGGTTATATGTTTTCACTAATGAGGCAATGTTTGAATTTCAGAATTGAGCCCTTTCATGAACCTACTCATTGTATCTTCCATGCATTCATTCAAGCCACCAAAGATCATACAAATTTTAAAATCATGAAAGTATTGTCTCACAGTCCTACTACCTTGTTTCAATGTCTCTAGTTTGGCAAGCAACAACATAATATGCAGGAATGAAAGCTTCTCTAAAACAAATTTGAAATCTTGCCAAGATTGTGGAACTTTATGGTGCCTTACAAAGGTGTTTTCATTCTAGCAAAGCACGTCAGTTAAAATATTAGAGGCAATATAAATCTTTTGTTTCTCAGACAGATCATGCTCATCAAATTTATTATCTATTGTCAACTCCCAATCAATGTATGCTTTAGGATCAAAGTTACCAGCATAGGGAGGCAAGTTGTGAATGATATCATGGATCTCATGGTGCTCAAAAATGTCCGTATCACCTGTCATGATTAGTAGAAAACAAGAAACACAAAAAGTAATATGTATCCTCCTATCAACTACTAGGATGTGGCTATTGTAAAGCTCTCAATCTCAAGCTATTCAAACAAAGTCTTACAAGTTCTTACCAAGCAAAACAGGAGGTGGCGGCAACCAACAAGTCCGCAACCATAGAGCGCAGTGTATCGGTGCCGAAGCAACAAACCCTATAGCACTGTAGTCGATTTGTGGAGCTATAGGTGGGCTGAAACAAGGAAGTACTAGCACCACGTTACTTACAAAAGCAAGCTGAATAATCGTTCAATGGTGGTACTGTGCTGATCTTAGGCTAGAACGTGCTAAAAACGCGAGCCTAGACACAAAGGAAGTCACTGAAAGCAAAGATAGATCACAAGGAGAGAAATAGGACTAAAACAAAACCTCTTCTTTTCTTCTCTTTATTTTCTTTCTTTCTTGCTTGCTTTCTTTCTTTCTATTTTTTTTTGAAGTAAACAAAAATGCAGCAGCAAGATCAAACACTGGCTGGCTGTTTTTACAAAACCCAGCAGACACGCAAATCTCTTGGGCGATTGCAATGAGCTCAGAACAAATTTTGGACCATGATTGGGTCTGTTGGAAAGTGCACAACCTAAGGTTTTCAGATTGTATTTAACCACCCTATTTGGACTTTCGAACAAGGAAATATGGTGTTTTTCTCTTGGGGTTGAAACTGGATTCCAAATCGAATTCTATTTTGAACTTGTGTGGTTTCCTTTTTATAGATGGAAAGATGGACGTGGCTGATCCTCAAAATCATGTCGTTAGGGTTTATGGTGGTAAGCGAAACAATGGAATGTCAAAATCAATTTTGATGATGGGAAAAACAAGGAAGCCCTAATCTGCAATTGTGACACAAACGTGACAAGAACTCGAAACTCTAAACGACTAGACGCTAAGACCAGCAACTCGACGCAACCAATGCAACCGTAAACTCAACAAGCCCTAACTAAGTAGTGCTAGTAAAAGGCTGAAAATAGTCTATAGGGTGCGGTGGGGAAAAAGATTCTACTATTTTTTTGTCTTTTTCTGGACTATAGGAGATTTAAAACAATGAAGGGATGGAAATCTCTCACCGATAAACCTTGCTCTGATTACCAACTGATGGGAACGCGCTAGGGTTTGCGCCCGATCTTTCGATGAGAGACGTGGGATAACTCGATTGGATAATGGTGACGTTCGCCGCAGCCCGACTACAGCCTTCCAAGGCTGCGCCTTAGCAAACCGATACTCCGCCTCCCACGGCTGCGGCGGTTTTGTGGAGCGACTCACCGGCCACTAGGGCGTCCATTCCTGCAAGCAATCGAAGAACAAGCAACTCAATTGCAAAATGGATTTAATACCAAAGTTGGGGTTCCGAATCGAGTAGAATGGATAGTCTAGTCGACACACGTGTCTACAAGGAAGTAGCAAATGGTTAAACTTTCATCAAAACAAAACCCAATCTGTTTGTGGCGGCTTAGGAGGTGGTATGAAAGGGGTAGGGGACGACCAGGACGTGGTGAGGTCGTCCATCAACCCAGGGTAGTCCCCCTAGTGGGTCCCACTTGATACACAACCCATCGGACCAAATAAGATGACACGCACCGTTGATAGAATAGGTCTCGGTAGAAAATCCGGTGATTTACGGCTGACTCCGAATAGATATGCCCTTGAGGTTGGATCCTTTAGGAAAGTAGACTTAATAAGCTTTTCATGAAGTACTTGAAGCCCAAACAGAGTCCGGATGAAGTCGTGGCGGTCGTCACAAGTTGGTGCTGTCTTGCAGTCTGAATCCAGCGTTTCCAAAACGTGTTGGATTTGATCTCTTTCTTTCCTGGGCCAAAAAGTGACGTGGTGGTCTGGTGAGGATGTTGGGAATACTTGGACTTGGTCCCCAATCAACTTCTTTGGTCTTCCATGCCTTCCATATATGTTTGGCACTCTTTTTAATCCATGTATTTATTTCTGAAAATGATAATGAACAGACATCATGACGTAGCATCAATTCAATGAATGTAGCAAGGATAGTGATGATATAAGATTGATTCACCTTTGTTTAAAAGACACCAGTATGGTCATATCTGAGATGGTGATGTCCCCATCATAAGATGTCAAAACATAACATATGAACACATATTCTACTATCACAAGAACTAATCATGGTTTAAAGGACATTAAGGCATGATCAGCGACCCTTTCGGATGTCTAGGCAAGTAAGACGAACGCCTAGGCGACGCCATAAGTTCATATGGCCAATATTGGATTTTAATAGTACCAATTTTTATCACATATACAAATGTATGAAAAAGCATTTCGTAAAAAATGTACTAAAAGAAGCGAAATGCTTGGCTATATTATGCATCTATGCCTTCCTCCCAAGTCCTGTTGAGTGAGCTGGATGGCCGGATGGGAAAAGGCCGCGCGTCATAATCAATGTGCTTTGAGGGTGTCTTTTAGTTAAAAAAAAAGGTGCTGAGGGTGGCCTGGGAAACTACTCCGTAACAACCAACCAAATGCAGCAGATCTTGATGGAAAACAACAGGATCCATGACGGCCCACGAGCAGCAGTCTGGTAGTGTGGGATGGGGAATTGTTGTACTAGGTTTAATTGGACCATTCACTTGGATGACTAACAACCGGCCCACTACGGCCCGTTTATCTCCTTCCTCCTCTGGCCGTCAGAACGGCACAACGCCGCCGCCTGCTCGCCTCCAAACTCCCAAATCCAACCTCTGGCCACCTAAAAACTCCATGGGGGATGGGATTCTACTCCGGAAGTAGCTGGGGCAGCTGTCCCACCCTTCTGTATGGGTAGCTCTGCCTCTGGCTGTGGCTATGGAAAAAGCTGTTGTGGGCTGTGAGCATATGCCTACGGTGCCGGGCATTCCCACTACAACGCTTACGCCCACTACCATGGATCCATTCCTAAACCGACAATCTCAGAGCAGTCATTGCTCCATCCTAGAGAACTGACAGGCGATACAAGCAGTTTCTAGAATATGGGTTTTTGTTATAAAAAAAAGAAAATATAGACTTTTATTCCTTTTAATTATTAATTATATTAAAATTGACGGGTTGTGATTTATCCGAACTCTTACCTTCTAGAAGTAAGATGGAGTACCTTAGCAAGGCCCGTCCATTAATCATATGTATTTGCATGCAGGAAAAAAAGTAGGATCGATAACTCACGATCCAACATGAACAAATCATAGCATAAGAATTTTCCTTCACTTTTTTCTTCGATTACCCCTCCCTCTTCTAATTTATAGGGCATTTTTTTAAAATTCTGTTCCTTTTTAAATTTTCAAAAAAAAACTTATTTAATTCTCTAGTGTGTGTAAAACATTTTCTAAAAAAAGCATGCACACAAATTCTCATTTTTATTGTATTTTGATTGTGTGCTTTAAATCCAAGACCTTCTCGAATTTTATTCAAATTCGAACTCATTTTGCTAAATCTGCTCATGGGCCAAAAGACAAATGTATTTTTCGCTCATGAGCTTCTCATCCACATACAGGTGAAGCTCACCTATAGAGACATTGTATCGAACACATGCTGCCGCCACAGGTTCAATATGCACGAGCTAGCTTGAGGTGGTGGGTGAAACCGGGAACACGATCACAGGTTCTATATTACAAGTGAAACCAGCAGATGGATGAGCATTTACTTGCGACTTATTGCTATTTACCCAACAGCATGTTTGAGAATTCAATAGCACATAATTTTTCTTTTGTAAATTAAATGTTCTTGAAAGTTTCCTATTTAATCATGTATTATCAAGCAGGACGGGTAATAAAAGCATGCAAAAACAATGACAGTAGACCAAGTCCCGTCATGTTAATGCCCCACATAGCAATCAAAGTAGGTGTTCATGTCCATTAGGCTAGCTGATCGCCTGATCAATTACAACCTCAACACAGTCAACAGGATGATTGCACTATGGGTATTACACGGGAAGGCGATTGCAACATATAACAAGTTGAGTTCCATCGTTGATATATCTGGTGAACACCCAATGCATGTTTCTTCAACTATCTCAAACTTTTCTTTTCTAGACTGAGAAAACTTGATATACTTCACTCTCTCTTATATCATTGACGACACCATCAATTGTTTCCAACACATCTTTTACTATGAGGTTAATTAAGAACATGAACAACACATCTTACATGGAACATATCTCCATCACAATGCAAGATATACTTTGTCACAAATTTACTTTTAAGAGATCCATCATTGAATTGTTTGCAGCCGCATTATCTAATTTAATGCTTAAATTTAATCTTCAATATTGTAATAATGGATAGTCTTTAGCATTACACTATAGAGGTTTAAACCAACATGCTGTGTTTTTACCACACAAAACCCAATAATCTTCTTGTGGACTTTCCAATCTTCATAAATACAATGGCACGTAACTACCATGTAGCCGCTATTCTAATTAGAAGTCCACAAATCAGATGTTAATGATAATCTACAGTTGCAATTCTCTTAGTGATGGCCTATGATTCTCAAGAGCCTCCATGCAATTCTCTTTTATTGTTGTTCTGGATACTGATCCATCAAGTCGATTCAAGCTGTGTAAATAAGTACAGAATCACCCAAATTCAACAAAGGAGAAAGCCAGAAAGGCAATTCGTGAAGAACAACCAGGTTAGTGAGCTCACACCTAGTGATTGTTTGATCGAACTTCCAATTAACTGTTAGAACAGTTGTTTCTGATGACAGTACTAGAGACTGCAATTTTTTACCATACCATGCATATGTGGATGATTGGGAACTTGCTGGTACTTCCATTCCTAGCCACTTATGATTCCTACATTTGTAGAACTAAGCAGGGACAGAGCTGTGGATCTGCGCAGGGCGATGCAGTGCCCACCGAGAATGCAAGCCAGAAGAGCTCAACATGTCAACTGCTATATGGTCACAAGTGGATGAGCACAAGGTCCTAAAGCAACAGATTACGCAGTCCCTTTTTATTTGTATTTGTGGGCATCTACAGGTCACATGACGAGAATGGGATGGATGGTTGAGGATATGTGGTGATTCCTTATTGCATAGTGTACTAAATAAACAAACGGTAACAATTTGTTTCATCATAAATAACTAATAGCATCATTAATTGCCTTAGTGACAATGATACACGATGGGCGATGGCTACAAAACTGAAGAAATAATTCGCTATGATATTGTTCTTTTTTCGGGGTAATGGAAGTAGGATATGTGTAACACGTGGAAAAATTTAATAGTTAGATCTCAATCGCATCAACATGCTAACTGTTATCAGCCTTATTGAGTGGATAATCCAAATGCATATCTGAATCCAAACTAATCGTTTTGTATTCTAATTTGGGAACACCAGCCTGCATCTATATTCGTATTCCGACTTAAATATCCATATTCATACTCTAGTTATACTATGAAGTTAGTGTTATTTGAATACGTATCTGACCCTATTCGATCCAGTTCATCTATAACTGTCCATCGTGGAACAAAGAAACAGGGATTGCAGTACTGCATTATTTGAAACCCTAACTTCGATCCCGGTATGGAAAGAGGAAGCAAGCAAGTGGCTGGTCGGCGAGATCCGCAGGGTGGAGAAGAAATTCTCCACGGTTGGGAGCATGTGCAGGGTCGGCAACAAGTGGAGCTGGCGACAGAGGATGCACAACGGTGATGGGGTCAGTCCCCGCCGGCTGGAGCGGAGGGGGAGGCGGATCCCTCTCTGTTAAAAAAACAAATACAGTGGAATAACACCGTGTACACTACTGGAAACCATTTTTTTCCTGTGTGCCAGCACCTGACGGGAAAATAGGGTTGAACCGTCAGAGACATATTTTCTGTGGGTAAAACTACAGGAAAATACCGACACAGATAGATCAACAGAAAAATTTCAATTACCTGACGGTTTACAGTAATATTTTCTCTGATGGGATGGTGGCCTACAGGAAAATTAGAGACCGTCGGGATAAGTTTTTTTTTCCTGTAGGCATCTGACCGTCATAGATTGTCACACTTCCCTATTGGTCTTTCCACAGGGTTATTGATCATAAAGCCATCAGGAAAACTAATTTAGGTTAGCATTTTGATAATTATATATTTGCAAATTGACATTCATGTTCAACTATGTTAAGCTCACATCACCATCATACAAGTACAACCAGATTACAGAGCTAGAATTCAACATGGGCCATACAATTGCCTTCACAAAGCACAAGCCAATGGTAATTCTACTCACAAGTAGTCATTGTTCAACCACAAACTCAAAAAGCTACATGATGTTAGAAGACTACAGTCGTACGTGTTCAAGATACAAAACTCAGATCAATGTTCAATCATGTTAATTTCCCACACAACAATTAAGCTAGGTGTTGTCAATTAGGCTAGCTGATCCTATCAGTCAATGTTCAATTATGTCTTACAACCTCAACAGGATGATGACAATATTAACATAGCTTGTATAGACCTTTAAGGGTACCTAATTCATCATTAAATTGATAGGATCAGCAGAAAGGTGGATCAGGCCTGCGTCATGACCTAGCTAATTGACTAGTGGCGACGCTAACAGGGGTATGCATGGCCTATTTCATTTCTGTCCATGACATGAATTGTGTCTATATGTTCCACTAAGATATGATTTCCACTTTATATTAATTTCACAAGAATAATTATTAACTTGCTACGGTAAAATAAGAAATCTACGTAAACTCACAGATAAGAGCAGGTATAATACGCCTTGCTCTGCGGGTGATTCACCGGACACGTCGGACAAAAGCAGCGTTGGCAGAGAGAGAAGAGAAGAGAGAGAAGTGACCGACTCGTGACTTGCTAACTCAAGCAGGCGCAAGAGCTGCATGCGGATTTCTATTGGCTCAGGCAGTGCTGCAGCATAAAAAATATTGATGATTGCTGGGACCCTCCACTACACAGCTCATCAACCCGAGTGAGGTGGAAGGTGAGACGCCCGCTTGCTAGCGACCTTACTAGCCCTGCTCTAAGGGTGCACCACTTACCGCCACCCAATTAGTAATATGTTCCCATCCTCACAGAAGTGTGACAACTGACAAGTCACCAAGGAGGGTCGACACGAAAACTATGGTGTTAGGAGAAGCTAGAAGAACGTGAGATGATGACGTGGCTGAGGATTTCCTCGACGATTCCTCAAGACCCTATGTACTGGCATGTGTTGCAGAATCTTACGGTGGGCCTCAACTGTACTGGATGTTGTGACTTTGAAAGCTTTTGCTGATACCTCTCATTCCTACATTTGTGTATATCTATATATGTATATATGTACATTTGTTAATGCAGAAATGCAATTGCAATGCGCCAATGCATGGAAGCTAGCTACAGAAGTCTAGAATATTGCGAGAATAGGCTAAGAGATGGGGTCAATATGTAGGTCACCAAATTGAAATTCGGGGATGAGGAAATGATCTGTGCAAGGAACTTATATAGAAGTTATTTGAGTGAGTGAAATCTGCTTTCAATGGTTGTTGTTTTCATTGTTCTATTTACTCCTATGTTGCGCCTTTGCAAAAAATTGGTGACTTTCATTAACAGGTTCTAGTGTAGCTTATGTTTGCAACTTTTCATGTAAAATAATAAACTCTCGTCGTCTTCCAATTGTTCTTGACTAGCAGGGTGGCTTGTGACACCTTCCATATGTTACTACAGTATCTTAGATGTTGCACGCATGTGTATCATCCCACAACGTGTACAATATATCAAATAAGAAGTGGTCTTTTTTTCTAACCGACGGCATAGACTGTACACGTTGCTGCCGCTTGCCACAAAAGAAAAGAACTAGGTAGAACTAACATGATTATGGTCCCCCCCTCCATCCCGATTAATTCAGAATAGTCCAGACATCCAGCACACCAGCCCTTTATCCCTTTGTGAATTCGTTCTAAATTGATCTCTCCAATTGCCCATTGGTTTCACTAGCCGATTGGGGCAGCAGCTTCCATGGCGTGGCCGCACTTCGCCTGCGCCATATGTCCAGCACCAGGCCTGCGGGACGCTGGTATGCACAAGCTGTCCAGCTACCAGCGAGCGGCGAGCACATTGCAGCCAGCAGGCGACCAAGTACCATGAAAAAAGGGTTGGATGTGCCAAGAGGCTTCTCTAGTCCTCTTTGGGAGCCTTGCGTGCATGTCCTGGACTGCGAATCCATACCCTGAGCTTCAGTAAAGAACATGGCAGCTTGATGAAGGGAAGCAGCATGGATGATAGCCAAGCCACCTTTACTCATCTACGTTCATCAGACAGTGCAACCAGAATGTTCATGGAACTTGCCCGCTTTTGATCGGGAATTTGCTGATACCTTCCATTCCTAGCTACTTTGGACTTCTACGATTGTAGCCACACTATGCAGGGGCACCTGGTTACTGATCATATGCAAGCACAGTGCCCATATGCAAGCTAGCGTAGCTCACATATGAACTGCTATATATGGTCACAAGTGGATGGCACAACCGCACAAGGTATTGAAGGAACGCACTACACGGTCCCCTTTTATTTGTATTTGTGGGCATTACAACTCACATGACTCAAATGCGATGGTTGGTCGAGATAGTTGATGTATCCAAGAAATGGTAACTACTAGTGTCAATTCATTAGGGACAATGATTCACGATGGCTATCAAAATGAATAAATATTTCGCACATATCGTTCTTTTTAGGGGTAATGGAAGTAGGACATGCGTAACACGTGGCAAAATTGAATATTTATAGCTCAGTCCAAACGTCTGTTCATGTATGTGTTACATTTGATCCCAGCTTGTATGTTTAACTATGATATTTAACTATGATTTTGTCTTTCAAAAACATCGTTAAATAATCCAGTGGATACATGCTATCTGTTTTTATCAGCCAAATTGAGTAGATAATCCAAATGCATATTCGAATTCAATCTATTCGTTTTGTATTATAATTTGGGAACTCCGGACTATCCAATATACACACTCATATTTGAATTAAACATGCATATTCATATTCAAGTTAAACTATGTAAATTAATGCTAAATGAATATATGTATGTACCATATTTGATCCAATTCCACCCATAACCGTCCACCATGGCGCAAAGAAGCAGGAGGAGTGCAGATTACATTAGAAATCCCAATTTTGATCCAAGATGGCTAGAGGAAGAAAGCAAATATGATACTTTTCTGCATCATTTGGTGATTATTTTTTTCTACTTGTGTGTTCTTGATTATTTTGCGTGGATCAATACATAGATGTGATGATAGATATTTGCTATGCAGCTATGCATGCCTTAGCCAGCTAGAATTGGATGTTTTGCATGGCATGGTAGCATTGAATGTCATGCTTGTGATATTTACTATGCCAGCTAGCTCTAGATACAGAAGGAGAAGCAGGACCAACAACCTGCAAGCACATACAGCTTGCATATAAACCCTGAAAGCCTCGCCCACACGGTCACACCTACGTCCAAAACAGTGAAATCCATACCCACACACCCACTATGAAACACACCTTGGGGGATTAGTGATAACGGGAGATCATGTAGATGATAGCCGCCTTTCTTGCAAGTTGTAACTAGAACCTTGACACAGAATTTCACTTGGTGAGTAGAAACTTGCTGATCCCTCTCACCCCTAGCTAGTTGACTCTTATGTACTTAGCCAGGGTGGCCAACCTATGCGGTGCAGTGCACAACGACAATGCAACATATCAACTACTACTAATATGGTCCAGTTAGAGAGCAAATGGGAGTAGCACATGTACGGAAGCAACAGAGATTAGGTCCCTTTTTATTTGTATTTGTGGGCATGGACTTGAATATGATGATGGTTGGTCGAGCATTAACATCTTGATCCTTATTGCACATGTTAAATAAAGAAATGGTAACAATTTGTTTCACCATAAATAAGTGCACAATCACTACTGGAAGCCTGGCATTTATATGTGGGACTGAAAAAGCAACCAGAGAGGGGTGAATGGGAACCGATAAAAATTTCTCCATGAGGAAGAACTTGGCTTATGTCCCAAATTCAAAACCCAAGCACCCCTATCTTCTAGTAAGGTCAAGATTATGTAGCAACAGTGTGCTACTAATCCTAGGAACTGAGATAGGCAAGCTAGCGGAAGCACATGTGAAAGATCTAGCGGAGAATGAAAACACAACACGAAAACATGCATCGCACACTGATTCGGTAGATGAAGAAGCTTACACCGAATCAGTCAATGAAGGTGTCACCGAACCAATCGATGCACCCAACAGCTTGAGAACCACTCTGTAAAAACCAATGACTGATTCGGTGGTCACAAAGTCACACCACTGAATCAATCCAGGTGTGCACAGGAAATACACAAAACCCACCAGCACCACTGACGTGTTTGGTGCCACAAGATGAAGGCACCAAGTCAATCGATGTGAGGCCCACCGAACCAGTCAGTGGCCCGCAGACATCATGCGGAAACAACACCCAAACCTTGATAGAATTGATCTCTCGGCTCATGCAATGGATTGAGATGAAACTTGAGACATAGATGGAGTACCCAAGGGAAAATAGATATGAAAGTCTCAAGTCTCCATCTCCACTCAATCATTTGAGATCGAGAAATTACTGAAGAATACGGGAAAACTTTGATAGCTTAATTTTGCAACTTTGCATGTACAATAATCAACTCTCCCCGTCTTCCAATAGTTCTTGACTAGAAGGATGGCTTATGACATCTTCCATATGTTACTACAGTATCTTAAATTTTGCATGCATGTGAATCATCGCACAATGTGTACCATATATAAAATAAAGAGTGTTTTTTTAGCTAACCGACGGCATAAACTGTACACGTTGCTACCGCTCACCACAAAAGAAAAGGACTAGGTAGAACTAACAGGATTACGGTTCAACAGTTGAACATGGCCCATCCCTATTAATTCTGAATGGTTCAGGCATAACACACTAGCCCTTTATCCCTTTGTGAATTGGTTCCAACTTGATCTCTCCAATTGCCAATTCGTTTCACTAGCCGATTTGGGCAGCGGCTTCCATGGCGTGGCTGCACTTTGGCTGCGACATATGCCCGGCACCACACCTGCGGGGCGCCGATATGCACAAGCTGTCCATCTTCCAGTGAGCGGCAGACACATTGCAGCCGCCAGGCAACCAGGTACCATGAAAAAAGCGTTAGATGTGACGAGAGGCTGCACGCATGTCCTGGACAGCGAATCCATACCCTGGGCTTCAGTACAGAACGGCATGCCAGTTTGATGAAGGAAAGCAGCATGGATGATAGCCACCTTTACTCATCTATGTTCATCCGATAGTGCAGCCAGAATCTTCAAAGAAGATGCCTAGCTAGTGGTGATCGGGAACTTACTGATACATTCCATTCCTAGCTACTTTTGATTCCTACATTTGTAGCACTAGACAGACAGGGGCACATGGTTGCTCACCTGTGCAGTTGCGGAATGCCCAGCGAGTATGCAAGCTCACCTAGCTCACACATGAACTGCTATATATGCTCACAAGTGGATGGCACAACCGCACAAGGTATTGAAGCAATGCACAACGTGGTCCCCTTTTACTTGTATTTGTGGGCATTTACCGCTCACATGACTCAAATATGATGGTTGGTCGAGGAGAGACATAGATGGTGAATCCTTTACTATCGGAACCCCAGCATTTGCCATGTACCAAGAGCTTTGCCGGGAGTTTTTCATCGGGAACTCGGGAAACGACCTCGTTACCGAGTGTCCCGGAAGAAACACTCGGCAAAGGAAAGGCACTCAGCAAAAATGCCTTTGCCGAGTGCAAATATTCAAACACTTGGCAAAGAGCCTAAGCGGCACACGGCATACAATAGACACTCGACAAAGTGTCACACATCCCCCACACGTGCGCTGTCCGTTTCAAACTACAAACGGATGTTAGCTCTTTACAGAGTATTTTGCGGCTACACTCGGCAAATGGTCTGTTTTTAAGTGTTTTGCAGCGACACTTGAAAAAAGGCTCACGTGACCAGCACATGCGGCGTCCGGCCACCCACCGTGAGCTTTGTTAAGTGTATATTCACGTCACCAACTTTGCTTGAGTGTTTTGAGCTAACACCCGGCAAATATAATTTTTCCTCTCCCGTAGCCTCCTAATTTTTTCTACTCTCCACGTATCATACTATATGTAGTACTCCATGTTAGAATTCGATACCTTTCTCTGTCTTTTTTCTATATTTAATTAATTAATTTTCATTTAAATGAAAATTTGAAGAAAAGAAATCCAAAGAGGACATAATTCAATAGCACAATTTTTGCAAATTAAATATTTTTAAAAGGTTCCTATACATAATTTAATGTATCAAACAGGACACGGGTCATAAAATGCAAATACAATGGCAGAACACCATGTCCATCATGTTTACTCCCAACATACAATTAATAAACTAGGTGTTCACGTAAATTAGGCTAGCTGATCCTATCAGCCGATATTCAATTATGTCTTACAACCTCAACATTGTGATCCCACTATGTAGGGATGAAAACGGATCGGATACGGATGGATATGCCCGGATACGAATATGGATATTTATTTTTTTGCCGGATCGGATTCGGATACGCAAAGTACAAAATATGTCGGATATGCATCGGATATTGATATACATTACATATCTATAATAGACATTCAACTTTTGTTATGTGGATATGGATACGGTCGAATATTGATTTTTCGGATCCGGATACGGACTGTACCATTTAAGGCCTGAGGGCCTTCGGTCGGTTGGTCGGACCGGAAATATCCATACCACTTTCATCCCTACCACTATGGGTATAGCTTGTCTAGAGTTTTAAGGGTGGATCAGGTGTGCTTGATGACCTAATTCATCATTAAATTTATATCAGCAGCAAGGTGGATCAGGCCTGCGTCACGACCAAGCTAATTGACTAGTCGCAACACTAAGAAGGATCATAGTTGTTAAAAATTTTACAATACACCAAACAACACACATTCACCCGTGCGCTCTTGTAAGACCTTGCAAGATCCATCCGCGATCCTCTTCCAAATTGATCAATCCAATTGCCAATTCGTTTCACCAGCGAATGATGCAGTCCTCACTTCAGCCGGGCCATGCCTGGCACCAGGTACCACTGAGCGGCGAGCACATTACAGCGAGTAGGCAACCACTGACCAGGTACCATGAATTAGATGTGTGGAAAGGCTCCTCTTGGAAGCACCACTCGCACTCCCGGGACGGGAAAATCCATAGGCTCCAAAGTAATGTGGAACGGTCTCAAAGCTTGATGATGGGAAACATCGTGCATGACAGTGGCCTTTACTCATCTATGTTCATCAGATGGTGCAACTGGAATATTCAGAGTATGAGGTCCCTGGCGATTGGGAACTTGCTGATACCTCCCATTCTTAGCTAATTTTGATCCTTACTTTTGTAGCACTAAGCATGGGGACAGGGCTATGGACCTGCGCACGGTGCAGTGCCCAACGAGAATGATGCAAGCTAGTGTATAGTTCAGATTAGGGATGAAAACGGAATATGCCCGGATACGAATACAGATATTTATTTTTTTGTCGGATTGGATTCGGATACGGAAAGTATAAAATATGTCGGATATGCATCGGATATTGATATATATTACATATCTACAATAGACATTCAACTTTTATTATACGGATACGGATACGGTCGAATATTGATTTTTCGGTTTCGGATACGGTCTGTACCATTTGAGGCCTGAGAGCCTTCGGTCGGTCGGTCGGACGGGAAATATCCATACCACTTTCGTCCCTAGTTCAGATCAACATATGAACTGCTATACGGTCACAAGCGGATGGGCACAAGGTATTGAAGCAATGGACTTTTTGTAGGCATTACAACTCACATGACTTGAATGTGATGGTAGGTGGTTGGTCAAGGAACAATTTGTTCCTATATAGGTGGTGAATCCTTAATTCCTTATTGCATAGAAATAAAGAAATGGTAGCAATTTTTTTCACATAAATAACTACTAGTATCATTGCCTGTCACAATGCAATGATCCATGTCGGCTATATGAAATAAAGAAATAATTCACATATGTACATTATTCTTTTTTTGGATAATGGAAGTAGAATATGTGTAACACATGGTAAAACTGAAGATTTAAAGCTGTGTTGCATTTGAAGCCTCGTTCCCACCTATGTCCAGAATGACAAAATCCATACCACACATCCTTATTGCACGTGTAAAATGAAGAAAAGGTTTTTCATCATAGATAACCGGGCAATTGCCATAGCAAGGAATAATGATCCATGATACCCATAAAAATGATATGTTTGGGATGCAACATAATATAGAACAGAGATTGGTCTAGAATGAAACAATGCTTATTAGCAGTTGGATCGAATATTTTCTTCATATATTTTTCATTTGGGGGTAAAAGAAGTAGGATATCTGTGCAGCACATGGCAAATTTGGAATCAGTGGGCCTTGATCCAATCAACGTATGCAAATTTGACAGTCCGGAGCAACAGAATAATTTGTCCCCAGAATATGTCACTCCTAGCTCTTGTTATTGCACATGCATGCCACGCCAGCTCTTTTATGTTGACAGCAGATGACCAGATACCATGAAGAAAGCGTTGGGTGTGCTGCAAGGCTCCTTTTGGGATACTCATGCGCATGTCCAGCTCGGCAAAAATCCATATCTTAGCTCCACAGTGCAATAGAATGAGAGCTTGATGATGGGAAACAGCTTGGATGATTGCGGCCTTTACTCATCTACATTCGTCAGATGGTGCAACCAGAATCTTCACGAAAGGTGCCTGCTAGTGATCAGGAACTTGCTGATACCTTCCATTCCTAGCTACTTTTGATTCCTAAATTTGCAGTACTAGGCATGGGCACGGGGCTGCGAACCTGTGTGTGTTGTAATGCCCGACAAGAATGCAAGCTAGCGTAGCTCAACATATCAACTAGTACATGGTCCCAATGTAGTTGTGGGCATTAGAGCTTACATAACTCGAATGGGATGGTTGGTCGATGATAGGTGGTGGATCTGTATTGCATAGTATGTTCAATAAAGAGAATTTAACAAAATTTGTTTCATCATAAATAATTACTAGCATCATTAATTGCCTTAGAAACAATGAGATACGATGGCTGTGGAAATGAAGAAATAATTCACATACATTGTTCTTCTAGAGGTAGTGGAAGTAGGATATGTGTGCACGTTGAAAATTGAATATTTAGAGGTCAATCACATCAAAACGTGTGTGCATGAGTTACATTTGATCCCAGCTTGTACGTATGTTTAACTATATTTGTCTTTCAAAATCATCTAGAACTCCAATGGATGCCTACTTACTGTTTTTCCTAGGAGTATTGAGTAGATAATCCAAAGGCATATCTAAATCCAAACTAATCATTTTGTATTCTAATTTGAGAACACTTGCATGCATCCATATTCGTAGTCGAATTAAACATCCATATTCATACTCGTGTTAAACTATGAATATTAGTGTTTGCCCCCATCCCTATTAATTCTGAATGATCAAGGCATCCAAATTGATCTCTCCAATTGCCGATTCCGTTCACAAGCTGATTGGGGGCAGCGGCTTCCATGGTGTGGCCGCATTTCGGCTGCGCTATATGCCCGGCACCAGGCCTGCAGGACGTCGATATGCACAAAAGTTGTCCAGCTACCACTGAGCGATGAGCACATTGCAGCCAGCAGGCGACCATGTACCATGAAAAAGGGTTGGATGTGCCAAGAGGCTCCTCTCCTCTTGGGAGCCTCGCTCACATATCCTGGACTGTGAATCCATACCCTAGGCTTCAGTATAGAACAACATGGCAGCTTGATGAAGGGAAGCAACATGGATGATAGCCACCTTTTCTCATCTACGTTTATCAGGCAGTGCAACCAGAATCTTCATGGAACTTGCCCACTTGTGATCGGGAACTTGCTGATACCTTCCATTCCTAGCTACTTTTGACTTCTACGTTTGTAGCCACTATACAGGGGCACTTGGTTGCTGACCTGTGCAGTTGCACAGTGCCTGGCGAGTATGCAAGCTAGGGTAGCTCACATATGAACTGCTATATATAGTATTGAAGCAATGCACTACACGCTCCCTTTTTATTGTGTTTCTGGGCATTACAGCTCACATGACTCAAACACGATGGTTGGTCGAGGACAGATGGTGAATCATTCGCTATCGGAAACCCAACGTTTGCCATATGCCAAGAGCTTTGTCGAAAGTTTTCCATTGAGCACTCGGCAAATGACCTGGTTACCAAGTGTCCCGGAAGAAACACTCGGCGAAGAAAAGGCACTCGGCAAAAGCTGCCTTTGCTGAGTGCAAATATTCAAATACTCAGCAAAGAGCCCAAGCGGCACACGACATACAATAGACACTTGACAAAGAGTCACACATCCCCCACACGTGGGTTGGCAATTTCAAACTGCAAATTGACGTTAGACCTCACTCAAGTGTTTTGTGGCTACAGTCAGCAAAGGTTCTGTTTGCCGAGTGTTTTACAGAGACACTTAGCAAAGAGGCTGTAACACCCTAATTTCATCACATTAAAATTTGCTTAGGCAACTATTTGTCCTAGGTTGTTTTTAGGAAATATTAAAATTTCAAAGTTAAATTTTGGCCTTAAATATTTAAACAACATTTAAATTAGAGTCACTAAACTCTTTGTTGCATTCATGCTGATTTGCATATTTTTGAATGCTTGTTTGAATTTGAAAAAAAGGTTTGCAAAAGTTTAAACTTAAATTTCAAAACCTTTCTTTTCCCTCTCTCTTTTTCTAGCCGGCCCAATCTTCTTTCGCGGCCCAGCTTCTTCTTCTCCCGGCCTTTTCTTTTTCTCCCCTCGCGCAGCCGCGGCCCAATTTCCTTTCCCGGCCCATTCCGTCGCCGCGGCCCAGTCGTCCGTTTTCTCTTCCTTTTCTTTCTCCCGGTCGCTGACATGTGGGCCCGCCCTGTCAGGGTCTTCTTCTTCCCCGAGTTCGAGTCGCGCACGGCCGGGACTCCTCCGGCGAGTCCGAGCCGTTCCCGCGTCGGTTTGCCCCTCGCGCAAGCTTTCCGGCCTTTATAAGCCGCCGCCCGACCCTCTCTTGCCTCCTCAACCCAAAGCCGAGCTTCCGCGTCGCCATAGCCGCCGTAGCCGCGCTCTAACCCTAGCTACTCGCCGCCATGGCCGTGCCGCCTTGGTCCGTTGCAAGCCTCCACCATCGACTAAACCTCGTTTAGATCCCCAAAAACGGATTCGCCGTGGTCTCAGCTCTCTCCCGAGCCAAACGCGGCGAGTTTCCGAGCTTCCTAGCCCTAGTTTCGCCAACTCCGGCGAGTTTCCCGGCGAGGCGCCGCCGCGCGTCGTGGTCAGCGCCGCCGCGTCGATGCCCGTTCGATCTGAGCCGTTCGATCGAGATCTAACGGTCGAGGATCGAGCCGACTCGAGTCAAACCGAACCTTACCGGTCAGCCGTGCCGCTTTTGCAAAAGAGCCCCTAGGTTTTCTAGAAATCAACCCGCGGTCCAAGCCAGTTCAAAAATAATTAGATCTAGGTCCTTTTCTTTTTGTTTAGGCCCCTGAGCTTTCTAAAAATAGAACCCGCCGTCCTGGTTGGTCGTTTTTCACATAAGTCCTTCGGTTTTTATATGAAATTACGTTTTAGGTCCCTGGTTTCTTCTGTTTAAACCCCTGGAGAGTTAGTTTTAACTCAAAGAAGCCCTAAACCTTGTTTTAGCCATATCTTGACCGTTTTAAATCCGTTTTGAGTGATCTTTGCGCTCACGCGATCGTCTCTTCATCAAGAATAGTTCTAGACACGTCTTTGCGTCTTTCAAAGTTGTTTGGTGTATTGTTTTATTTTTATTGATTGAATGCTTGTGTGAAACGTATAGAGAACGATCCGTTCGAGGGAGATCAAGATCAAGTTTTCGAGGAGGAGCCACCGCAGTACTTTGAGCAAGGCAAGTGGATTTCCCCCTCTGCATACTCTATTGAACCCATACACATTGCATAACATTAAAGTTTATATTTATGTCGCGATGCATTAATTTGATGGGTCCTATTTAAGGATGACTAGTCTTTTACACCCAAGCCTTGATACACCGGGTTTACTTTCATGTTGGGTAGCTATGCTAGATGCTTAACCTTGGTTTATGATGGGTTCTATCCAACATTGATGAATATCTTTATTTATATCTTGTTATGTTAATACAAGATCACCATGTTAATCGGAACATGGAGAACCACCCAGGATTAACCGTACAACCACAATACTATATGGCTCTGGTCTTGGCTAATTAATTAGAAACCTTGGTTGGGAATGATCTTACCGAAAGGGCATGGGGGGTGGCGGTTGACGGTGTATAGCCCGGTTCTCTCGGGAAGTGGGCTTGGCTAAGACACTATACCCGTTAGGGAGGGTTATGCCTGCTTCCGATCCGGAAACCTTAGCGGATTGTTTCTAACTAGGGAATCTTTGTAAAGGCCTCGTAGCGTCCCTATGCAGTCACACCTTGGAAGTGTGGTACGTGCCTGATCAGCACAGCATGGTTGGGTTTAAAGTTCTTCGGAGCTTTTACGCGAATTGTGGTGAAAGTGTACAACCTCTGCAGAGTGTAAAACTGTTATAACAGCCGTGTTCGCGGTCATGAACGGCCTGGACCCTCACGTGACTAAACTATCGAAACATGAAATCAAATCATCGCATGCATATGTTATTGGTTATGTTCATTATCTATGTTTATGATTTACTTTATGCTTATTTATTATTAATATGGGGTGGTATATACTTATATCTTAGTAAATAGTTGCTTGTCAATAAAACTTGACCAACTAAAATGCTAACCGCTGCAAAAAAAAAAAAACCAAGCCTATCCTTGATAGCTTGCATATTTCCCCCACTTGTTGAGTACCAACCATAAGTGTACTCACCCTTGCTTATATTGGATCAGAAGGTAATAATGGAGCAGAGTACCTCAGCGATCTTGATGAGTTCTAGGCATGTGTTCCACCAGTCGGTTGCCTGTGGAGTGCTTTTGGAGACATCGTCTTAGTTATCGTGTGAACCAGTTTATTTTGGCCTTTGTGCCTTATTCGTGAGTGTAATAAATACTTTGTTTATTAAATATTCGTTTGAGTACTGTTTCTGCTGTTCACTCACGGTCTATCATATGTGTGAAATTTGATCCTGGCGCACATATGAGATGTACTCGGTTTTCCTCTCTAAAACCGGGTATGACAGAGTGGTATCAGAGCCGTGCTGACTGTAGGACGCTAGCCTAGTTAGAATGGTCGAAGTAAGGATTTAGTTTAGCAAGCCAAGTCAGTTTCTTTAGAGGTCTTATTTTATTAGTTAAAAATTCTCTGTTCTTCTTCTCTTTTCTTTGGTCACCTTTGCCTCTATTTCAATTATCTTTACTAAGGTTCTCTCTCTATGCTTAGATGGCCAAGAGCTTTCAGACTGACCCAGCCCCACAGATGGATGATGATGTGCAAGGAGATCCCGTATGGGTATGCTATTCTGATGATGAGGATATACCTGATTCTGCTTCACCCACAGCAAATGTTGAAGGGAATCTAGATGGTATTGGGAATGAAGGTGATGAAGTTTATGAGGATGAAAAGGATGATGAAGAAGAGCCCAAGGTGGAGATGATCACTTCAATAAATGAGCTTGGTGCTTTCCCACTCTTGCTTGAGGATGTTCTGGAAGCATTGGGCAACTACACCAGGCCACTCTACATAACCACTTACAGTTCCGCTGCAAACTACCAGGAGTATTACCATACTCAGGTTCATGTTAGGGCGCAAATGGAGAATGCCTCTCGCTTCAGGACTTGGTCTATTCATGAGTCAAGCCTTCTACATACCTCCTATGAAGCTGCAGTCAGTGACGCCGCCAGGAGGGCAGTGACATCTATCAGCCACCAGTACCAAAAGGAGCTGTCTCACACAGAGTACCGTCACTTGCCTCGTCGCCGTCCAGGAACTGAGCAAACAGTTGTAGTGGGAGGAGGACCAACAGCAGATCCTCGTCTCAATGTTCTTGCCCGAGTCACTGCAGCGCTGAATACTGATTTGGAAGGTGTTATTAATGAACTCGCCCAAGCCCAAGAGCGGATTGTAGAACTCGAAGAACAGCTGTTCCAGCAACCAAGCCAAGAGGATGTTGAAGAGAGGATGGCCAATGCTCGGTCCCCACCTCGGAAGAAGTGTCGCTTTGGAGTCCCTTTCTCCGTCACACAGTTTAGGGAATAGGTTATCTTTAGGTTTCCTTTTGTAAGTTTATCGTTAGTACGGTTTTGTGAGGTCGATCGTTTGTTTAATGCCTGTTGCTTGGATAAATGTATGAGTTGGAATCTTTGTTTGTGTGTCTTTGGTTGTGGAGTGATGACCACAATTAAAGAAAAATATTAATAAAATATTAGTTGAGTTTAATTCTAGACCCCTCTTATCCTTTGATCTTAGTTTCTTATCTATCTCAAGTCTATCCGGCATCCATATCCCTTATTCTGAAATCTGATCGCGCCGATATCCGAGTCAGCAGTACTGTTTTGATAATTTCGGGAGTTACACAAATCCGTTTGACCTCAAACCAGTGGGGTTAGTTTCAGAATTTGATGACTGAATTTCTGTGATTTTTTCCATAATTTTTGGAAATCTGTGTCGCGGGAAACACACCAAAAGTTTTCAGGAACAGAATCTGTTTTTCCAGCTTGACACAGGCAGCTTGATTATTTTGTATCCGGAGTTTCAGAGGTCCGATTGAGGTGATTCCAGTTGGATTAGATTCATAACTTTATGAGTATTGATCTGGAATTTTGGTATAATTTTTGGATGCACGAATTGACAGTTATGGATGAATGTTTAGGGAGGACAGAATCTGAGTGGTGTTGAATAGTTAACTTTCCTCTGCTTTGTTCTTTCTTCTTAACTTCAATGCTATCTCATACTCTCGCAGTAGAGTCTTTCCTTTACTCTTATCTGTCTGAGTATCATTCTCTGAATCATATCTATCTAACACTCAGATGGTTAACACCAGGACCGGAGGAGGTAGAGACGTTCCTAGTCAGAGGCGTGATCACGTGGTGAACCAGCAGAATCAAGCACCCCCTCCACCACCGCCTCAACACGCAATGGATCCCGCTATGCAGCAGTTCCTAGCAACCCAGATGCAACTCATCCAGCAGCTCACTCAGACAGTGGCCAATTTGCAGGCACAGCAGAACCAGCAACCACCACCGCCACCAGAACCAGTCCAGCCGCCTAGGGATCATCACAGGCAGTTTTTGAGCCAGCATCCTCCTACCTACTCTCACTCTGCAGATCCATTGGATGCTGATGATTGGCTCAAGAATGTTGCAAAGAAGCTGAATATTGCTCAGTGCACTGATCGTGAGAAGGTCTTGTACGCTTCAGGAAGATTGGAAGGCCCAGCAGCCGATTGGTGGGATGCGTACGTTAACGCGCATAACGCTCCTGACACCATCACATGGCAGCAGTTCCAGGATGCTTTCCGCACACACCATATTCCAGCGGGTGTGGTGGATTTAAAACAGGAAGAGTTTCGTGCATTGGTGCAAGGAAACATGAGCGTGTGTGAATATCGGGATAAATTCACTCAGCTATCTCGATATGCACCTGATGATGTGAATGACGATGCGAAGAGGCAACGTCGTTTCCTGAAAGGTTTGATTGGGCCTATCAAGTACCAGCTGCAGACTCATACGTTTCCCAATTTTCAGACAATGCTTGATAAGGCCATTGGTTGTGAGAATACACGCAAGGAGTTGAGTGAGCAGAAGAGGAAGTTCCAGTCGTCGTCATCAGGGCAGACAAGCAACACTCGTCCTCGTTACAATTCTTCACAAGGTTACCAGAATCGCTCAGGAGGTAATGGTGGACATTACCAACAGGGACAACAGGCACAACGTTCTGGTCAACAGGCTCAGAGGTATTCCCAGCAGACACCTCGTACTCCTAACCAGCAGCAGAACCGTTCTGGCAATGGCACCCCGCCAGCACGAACCAACAATCCAGTCACGCCAGTACCACCTAATGGTTGCTTTAAGTGTGGTGATGTGGGACACTATGCTAACAATTGTCCCAAGCGTAACCCCCAGACACCCCAAGCTCAGAGGAGCGATGGCCAGAGGTCCGTTCAATCTTCTTCCCAGCAAGGCAACAAGGGACAGCAGAACTATGCTCGTGGCAGGGTCAACCATGTGACAGCTGAAGCCGCTCAGGAAGCCAATGACGTGGTCATCGGTATGTTCTCCATAAACTCAGCACCTGCTACAATATTATTTGATTCTGGAGCATCGCATTCTTTTATTACTGAACAATTTGTGTCTGAGCATAACATACCTAAGCAACCCATGAAAAATATGCTTTTAGTAAATTCCCCAAATGGTGAAATGAAAGCTAGATATGTGTGTCCTCGAGTTAGACTTGAAATTATGGGTATAGAATTTCCATCCAACCTAGTGGTTTTGAAGTCTGAGGGAATTGATGTGATACTTGGAATGGATTGGTTGGGAGCTCATGATGGAGTTATTCAGTGCGCCAAGAAGGCAGTGCTATTCACAAGTCCGCAAGGAGATCGAATGGAGTTTCAGATGAGTCCAGTTGTCCGAAGAGAAGCAACAATTAATCAAGTGAAAGGAAAGTCACTGGAGGATATCAGAGTCGTGTGTGAATTTCCGGATGTCTTTCCTGATGATTTACCAGGTATGCCGCCTGACCGAGACTTTGAGTTCATCATTGAGCTTGTACCTGGTACTGCACCTATTTCAAAAAGAGCATATAAAATGGATGTTAGAGATTTAGCAGAATTAAAGAAACAGATAGAAGAACTTTTAGCTAAAGGTTATATTCGACCGAGTTCATCTCCATGGGGAGCCCCGGTTATATTTGTTGATAAGAAGGATGGTACTAGAAGGATGTGCGTTGATTACAGAGCTCTTAATGAGGTGACTATCAAGAATAAGTACCCGCTTCCTAGAATTGACGTTTTGTTTGATCAGATGAGAGGTGCAAAAGTTTTCTCCAAGATTGATTTGCGTTCAGGCTATCATCAAGTGAAGATTCGGAAAGAGGATATTCCTAAAACTGCCTTCACTTGTAGATATGGTCTTTATGAGTATTTGGTGATGTCGTTTGGTTTGACAAATGCACCTGCAAACTTTATGTATCTGATGAACAAGGTATTTATGGAGTATCTTGACAAGTTTGTGGTAGTATTCATTGATGATATTATGGTGTTCTCCAAGAATGAGGAAGAGCATGAGGAGCATTTGAGACTAGTATTGCAGAAGTTACGGGAACATCAGTTGTATGCCAAGTTCAGTAAATGTGAGTTCTGGTTGAAGGAAGTATCCTTTCTTGGACATGTCATAACAGATGGAGGAATCATGGTAGATCCGAGTAAAGTGCAGGATGTGTTGAATTGGAAGCCACCTCAGAGTGTGGCAGAAATCAGAAGTTTTCTTGGATTGGCAGGGTATTACCGCAAATTTATTGAAGGTTTCTCCAAAATTGCTAAACCCATGACTTTGTTGTTGGAGAAGGGACGAAAATTCAAGTGGGATGATGCTTGTCAACAGAGTTTTGAGGAGTTAAGGAAGAAATTAACTACTGCTCCAGTGTTAGTGATGCCTGATATTCAGAAAGGGTTCGACGTGTACTGTGATGCTTCACACGTAGGACTTGGATGTGTGTTGATGCAAGAAGGCAGAGTCGTGGCTTATGCTTCTAGACAGTTGAGAAAGCATGAGAAGAATTATCCTACTCATGATCTGGAGTTAGCCGCAGTAGTACATGCATTGAAGATTTGGAGGCACTATATGATTGGAAAACGGTGTCGAATTTTCACGGATCATAAGAGTTTAAAGTATATCTTCACTCAGAAGGATCTTAATTTGAGACAAAGCAGATGGTTAGAATTAATCAATGATTTTGATTTGGATATTCAATATCATCCTGGAAAGGCCAACGTTGTTGCAGATGCTCTAAGTCGTAGGGGTCAAGTTAACTCAGTCATTGGGAGACTGATATCACAAGAGTTATGTTGGGAGATGGAACGACTTAACTTGGGTATCTGTGCTCATTCAGAAGCTGTGACTATGGAAGTAGAGTCAACATTAGAGCAAGGTATCAGGAAGGGACAGTTAGAGGATCCGAAGATTGAGGAATTCAGAGCTTTAATCCATTCGGGAAAAACTAAGGATTTTACTGAGGATGAACAAGGAACAGTGTGGTTCAGAAATAGGATATGTGTTCCGGGAAAATGATAGGTTACGAGAACTTATATTGAAGGAAGCACATGATTCACCTTATTCTATTCATCCAGGGAGTACTAAGATGTATCAAGATTTGAAAGAGAAATATTGGTGGTATGGTTTGAAGAAGGACGTTGCAACCTATGTGGCTTTGTGTGATGTTTGCCAGAAGGTTAAAGCAGAACACCAACGTCCAGCAGGTTTGCTTCAGCCATTGAGAGTTCCAGAGTGGAAGTGGGAAGAAATTGGTATGGACTTTATTGTCGGGTTACCTCGTACTCGTGATGGTCATGATTCTATATGGGTTATTGTGGATAGATTGACGAAGTCTGCTC
Organism: Digitaria exilis; assembly: GCA_015342445.1. Classification (NCBI taxonomy): domain Eukaryota; kingdom Viridiplantae; phylum Streptophyta; class Magnoliopsida; order Poales; family Poaceae; genus Digitaria; species Digitaria exilis. The sequence goes on from JACEFO010000615.1 coordinate 29,495, forward strand.
ATTTCATACCGGTCAACACAACATATACAAGTGCTAAGCTAGCAGAGCTGTATATGTCCAGAATTGTGTGTCTACATGGAGTTCCGAAGAAGATAGTGTCCGATCGGGGTACTCAGTTTACGTCACGTTTCTGGCAGAAGGTACATGAAATAATGGGTACACAACTCAATTTTAGTTCTGCTTATCATCCACAGACAGATGGACAGACTGAAAGGACTAATCAGATTCTGGAGGATATGCTTCGAGCATGTGCTTTAAAACACGGTCGTAGTTGGGATAAGAGTTTGCCATATGCAGAATTTCCTACAATAACAGTTACCAAGCCAGTCTTAAGATGTCACCTTTCGAAGCTTTGTATGGAAGGAAGTGCAGGACACCATTGTATTGGAGCCAAACTGGGGAAAGTAAAGTGTTTGGACCTGAAGTACTTCAAGATGCAGAGCAGCAGGTACAGTTAATCAGGGAAAATCTCAAAACTGCACAGTCTAGGCAGAAAAGTTATGCTGATACCCGAAGGAGAGAATTGATCTTTGAAGTTGGAGATTTTGTTTATCTCAAAGTATCACCTATCAGAGGTCTTCGTAGATTCAAAGTCAAAGGAAAGCTATCACCTCGTTTCGTTGGTCCTTTCAAGGTACTAGAAAGGAAAGGTGAGGTAGCTTATCAGTTAGAGTTGCCAGCTCAGTTGTCAGATGTTCATGATGTGTTTCATGTGTCACAATTGAAGAAGTGTTTACGGGTACCAGAGGAGCAATTGCAGTTAGAAGAACTCAGTGTGAAGGATGATCTGACTTATTCAGAGTATCCAGTTAAGGTATTGGAGACAGCAGAAAGGGTTACTCGGAATAAAGTAGTTAAGATGTGCAAAGTGCAGTGGAGTCACCATACAGAAGATGAGGCTACATGGGAAAGAGAAGATGAGCTCAGAGCAGAATTCCCTCAGTTGTTCTCTGATCCTTCCGAATCTCGAGGACGAGATTCTTCTTAAGGGGGTAGGATTTGTAACACCCTAATTTCATCACATTAAAATTTGCTTAGGCAACTATTTGTCCTAGGTTGTTTTTAGGAAATATTAAAATTTCAAAGTTAAATTTTGGCCTTAAATATTTAAACAACATTTAAATTAGAGTCACTAAACTCTTTGTTGCATTCATGCTGATTTGCATATTTTTGAATGCTTGTTTGAATTTGAAAAAAAGGTTTGCAAAAGTTTAAACTTAAATTTCAAAACCTTTCTTTTCCCTCTCTCTTTTTCTAGCCGGCCCAATCTTCTTTCGCGGCCCAGCTTCTTCTTCTCCCGGCCTTTTCTTTTTCTCCCTCGCGCAGCCGCGGCCCAATTTCCTTTCCCGGCCCATTCCGTCGCCGCGGCCCAGTCGTCCGTTTTCTCTTCCTTTTCTTTCTCCCGGTCGCTGACATGTGGGCCCGCCCTGTCAGGGTCTTCTTCTTCCCCGAGTTCGAGTCGCGCACGGCCGGGACTCCTCCGGCGAGTCCGAGCCGTTCCCGCGTCGGTTTGCCCCTCGCGCAAGCTTTCCGGCCTTTATAAGCCGCCGCCCGACCCTCTCTTGCCTCCTCAACCCAAAGCCGAGCTTCCGCGTCGCCATAGCCGCCGTAGCCGCGCTCTAACCCTAGCTACTCGCCGCCATGGCCGTGCCGCCTTGGTCCGTTGCAAGCCTCCACCATCGACTAAACCTCGTTTAGATCCCCAAAAACGGATTCGCCGTGGTCTCAGCTCTCTCCCGAGCCAAACGCGGCGAGTTTCCGAGCTTCCTAGCCCTAGTTTCGCCAACTCCGGCGAGTTTCCCGGCGAGGCGCCGCCGCGCGTCGTGGTCAGCGCCGCCGCGTCGATGCCCGTTCGATCTGAGCCGTTCGATCGAGATCTAACGGTCGAGGATCGAGCCGACTCGAGTCAAACCGAACCTTACCGGTCAGCCGTGCCGCTTTTGCAAAAAGAGCCCCTAGGTTTTCTAGAAATCAACCCGCGGTCCAAGCCAGTTCAAAAATAATTAGATCTAGTCCTTTTCTTTTTGTTTAGGCCCCTGAGCTTTCTAAAAAATAGAACCCGCCGTCCTGGTTGGTCGTTTTTTCACATAAGTCCTTCGGTTTTTATATGAAATTACGTTTTAGGTCCCTGGTTTCTTCTGTTTAACCCCTGGAGAGTTAGTTTTAACTCAAAGAAGCCCTAAACCTTGTTTTAGCCATATCTGAGACCGTTTTAAATCCAGTTATTTGAGTGATCTTTGCGTCACAGTTATTGCGATCGTTCTTCATCAGATAGTTCTAGACACGTCCTTTTGCGTCTTCAAATTGTTTGGGTGTATTGTTTTATTTTATTGTGATGCTTGTGTGAACGTATACGAGAACGATCCGTTCGAGGGGAGATCAAGATAAGTTTCGAGGAGGAGCCACCGCAGTACTTTGAGCAAGCAAGTGGATTTCCCTCTGCATCTTATTGACCCCATACACCATTCATAACAAGTTTATATTTAGTGTCGCGATGCATTATTTGATGGGTCCTATTTAAAGGATGCTAGTCTTTACACCCGCTTGATACACCGGGTTTACTTTCATGTTGGGTAGCTATGCTAGATGCTTAACCTTGGTTTATGATGGGTTCCTATCCCAACATTGATGATACTTTATTTATATCTTTGTTATGTTAATAAGATCACCATGTTAATCGGAACATGGGCGAACCACCAGGATTAACCGTACAACCAATTACTATATGGCTCTGGTCTTGGCTAATTAATTAGAAACCTTGGTTGGAATGATCTTACCGACAAGGGCATGGGGGGGTGGCGGTTGACGGTGTATAGCCCGGTTCTCTCGGGAAGTGGGCTTGGCTAAGACACTATACCGTTAGGGGAGGGTTAATGCCTGCTTCCGATCCGGAAACCTTAGCGGATTGTTTCTAACTAGGGAATCTTGTAAAGGCCCTCGTAGCGTCCCTATGCAGTCACACCTTGGAAGTGTGGTACGTGCTGATCAGCACAGCATGGTTGGGTTTCAAAGATTCCTTCGGAGCTTTTACGCGAATGTGTGGTGAGAAGTGTACAACCTCTTGCAGAGTGTAAAACTGTATAACAGCCCGTGTTTCGCGGTCATGACACGGCCTGACGCCTCACGTGAAACCTAAACTATCGAAACATGAATACAATCATCGCATTGCATATGTTATTGGTTATGTTCATTATCTAATGTTTATCGATTTACTTTATGCTTATTTATTATAATATGGGGTGGTATATACTTATATCTTAGTAAATAGTTGCTTGTCAATAAACTTTGACCAACTAAATTTGTAACTCGGCTGCAAAAAAAAAAAACAAAGGCTATCCTTGATAGCTTGCATAATTTCCCACTTGTTGAGTACCCAACACATAATGTACTCACCCTTGCTTATATTGGATCAGAAAGGTAATAAATGAGCAGAGTACCTCAGCGATCTTGAATGAGTTCTGGCATGTGTTCCACCAGTCGGTTGCCTGTGGAGTGCTTTTTGGCAGAACATCGTCTTAGTTATCGGTGAACCAGTTTATTTTGGCCTTTGTGCCTTATTCGTGAGTGTAATAAATACTTTGATTTATTAAATATTCGTTTGAGTACTGTTTCTGCTGTTCACTCACGGTCTATCATATGTGTGAAATTTGATCCTGGCACACATATGAGATGTACTCGGTTTTCCTCTCTAAAACCGGGTATG
>JACEFO010000616.1:0-20915 GCA_015342445.1 Digitaria exilis
GAAGAACCCCAAATATAGGTCGATTGATGACCTTGCCGAGAAACTGGACTGGATAGAATTGCATTGACTGGAGGCTTCTTCTCTGAAACATCTCCTTCCATACATCACTGAAGATAACACCATTCAGGCACTTTATGGGCTTCCACCTCCACATGTTGCTGAAGTGATCATAACCTGATTGCCCTGACCTTTCAGTCCAGGAGCAATTTTGTAACAGGCAAACAGCTCAGCAATCATCAAAGATAACCTCATCAAAGCACAAGCTCGAATCAAGCAACAAGCTGATAATAACAGAAAAGAAAGACACTGGACATGGTGATATGGTAATCTGAAAATTCAACCTTATGGCACACATCATTGAGTACTCACAAATCTATCAAGCGTCCATTCTAAATACCATGGGCCTTTCAGAGGGCTTGCAAAGATTGGACAGGTAGCCTACAAGTTACTCCTTCCCGAGGGATGCCAGCCACAGGATGTTTTCCATGTGAGTCAATTCAAGAAACACTAGGTCTTTAGTGATTCCCAGTCCAGACCTTCCTCTCGTCAACATCGGTGTAACACCCTAATTTGATCATCACACTTAAAATCAATATATAAGCAACATGTTTCTAGGTTTTATTATTTTTAAAGATATGCTAAATTGAAAATTATAAATCTTGGTTCATAAAATATTTTAATAGCATTTAAATTATAGATCAATAAGTCTTTGCTGCATTCATGCTGCTACATTAATTTTGAGTGCTAGTTTGAAATTTGAAAATGTTTACAAATGTTTAAATATTTCAAAACCTTTCTCCTTTTCTCTCTTCTTATTTCTAGCCCAACCCAGTCCTCCCCTGAAAGCCCAGCAGCCGGCCCAATTCCTTTTCCCAGCCCAACTCGCTATCTTTCAGCCCAATCTGTTTCTCTCTCTGTGTTTTCCTTCCTTCTCTCTCGCTGGCACGTGGGCCCGCTTGTCATCCCCAACCTCTCGCCATGTGCGAGCAGGACTCCTCCATCGAGTCCGAGCCAGCCGCGACTCCGCGTCACCATCTCTTGGTGCACAAGACCTGATACCCAGGCCTATATAAGGCGCTGCCCTGAGCCCCTTGACCCTTGCTACCCAACCCCACCTTCCGCCGCCACCAGAGCTTCTGTCTTCGCCTCAAACCCTAGACTAGAGCCGCCACTTCGATTCGAGCTCTTCTCGCCGCTCCAAACTCGCCGCCAAGCTTTGCGTTGAGGTGAGGAACACGCCGAGGCGGTTCTTTCTGCTGTTTCGCTCTCTCGCCGGCCGTGTCGCCTCGCCGGCCATGGGCGAGCTGCCTCCGCTCATCGCGAGCTGTCCCTGTCGCGCAATCCTCGGTAAAAACTATCAAATTGAATACCCACATCCCCAGCTAGCTCCCAAACTTTGAATTGCCTCCAAACAGAGCACTCTAGCCTGGTTTTCTCCCAACTCCGGCGAGAAGCGCCGCGGCTAGCCTTGCTGCCGGGTGACCGCTTCCTCCCCTTTTCAGCGTGGCCCTTGATCGGAATCTATAACGGCTCAGATTAGATCTAGTTGAAGTCAACCTAACCCTATACCCCGGTGAGCTGAGCCTCTTTTGCATAAAAGCCCCTCTGTTTAGGGGAATAAACCCCGCCGTCCACCTTAGTTCAAAAGTATTTATGGATGGGTCCTATTTTTCTTAGTTTCGCCCCTGATTTCTGTTTAAATAGAACCCGCAGTGCTGTTAGCCAGTTTTGCACCCTAGCCCTTCTGTTTTACGAAATTATGTTTTAGGTCCTCCTGTTTCTTCTATACTAGATCCTGGAAGGTTAGGATTAGTGCCGAGAAGCCCCTGAACCTTGTTTTAGCCATATTTTAACCATTTTAAACCCGTTTTGAGAGATCTTTGCGCTCATGCGATCGTCTCTGCATCAAACAATAGTTCTAGACACGTCTTTGCGTCTGTTAAAGTTGTATGGTGTATTGTTTGCTTTTTGTTGATTGAATGCTTGTCGATCGTGTAGAGAACGGTCCATTTGACGGGGAGCAAGATCAAGTCTACGAGGAGGAGTGCCACAGTGCTTGAGGAAGGCAAGTGAATTTCCCCCTCAACATACTCTTTTGAACCTATACATATTGCATGAATGATTAAATTTATCTTTATGTTCCGCGTTGCATTAATTTGATGGTCCTATGTAAGGATGACTAGTCGTTTATACCTAGGCCTTGATACATCAGGTTTATTTTCATGTTGGGTAAGTTATGCTAGATGCTTAACTTTGGTTCATTGATGGATTCTATCCAGACAATGATGAATGTCCTTATTGTTATTCTTTGCCATGTTAATACAAGATCACCATGCTAATTGGAACATGGAGAACCACCCAGGATTATCCGTACAACCACGATAGTAAACATGGCTCTGGTCTTAGCTGAATAATTAGATGAACTACATGGTGTGTTTGTGCTGCCTGTTGGGCTGATATCTGTTTGTGGGGTGTGTTGGTGCGGGGATCGGAAGATTATGTCTTCTGTTTGAAAAGTGTTGGGAACAAACACATACATGTAGAATTCTTTGTAAAGGCTTTCGTAGCGTCCCTATGCAATCACAACCTCGGAAGTTGTGGTATTGTGCCTACTTTTGCACAGCATGGTTTGGGTTCAAAGTTCTTCGGAACTTTACGTCAATTCTGGTGAAAGTGTACAACCCTCTGCAGAGTGCAAAACTGTTATAAAAAGTCGTAGTTCGCGGTCATTGAACGACATGACCCCTCACGTGATTAATCTATCAGAATATGAAATGAATCGTTTCATGCATATGTTATTGATTTACGTTTATGATTTATAATTATGCTTACTTTATGCTAATTTGGGTTGGTATATAGTTATATCCTAGTAAATATATGTTAATAAAACTTGATAGCTTGCATATTTTCCCCACTTGTTGAGTACCAACATAAGTGTACTTACATTGGATCAGAAGGTAATAATGGAGGCGGAGTATCTCAGTGACCTTGATGAGTTCTAGGCATGTGAACTGCTTCCGAGTTATCGTCTTTAGTATCGTGCGAACCAGTTTAATTTGGCATTTGTGCTTTAGTCTGAGTGTAATAAATACTTTATTTATCCAAATATACGTTTGAATATTGTTTCTGTTATTCACACACTGTCTATCGTATGTGTGTAATTTGATCCTGGCGCACATATGAGATGTATTCAGTTTTCTTTCTTAAACCGGGTATGACAATCGGCTATTTATTGGCTGCTATATACCTACCGTCCATCAGGAGATCGACGGTTCTAGTGCCAGCGGAATCTACTTTTACTTAGCAACGTTTTCCTTGCATTGTTAGGTGGGGTAAACAAGTGTTAGCTAAATTCAAGTTATCGTTAATGTAATGACCCGTGAGGGATAAGAGGCCTCGGCGTGGACATGTAAGACAGACATGAAATTATTGTAAGAACCCTAGTAGTATCTGTAGCTGCTGTTCACCGCCATCCATGGCCGCACCTGTATCGATCCCCGCTTATCAGTGAAATTCCAGTTACAGTTACCCAGTTCACCCAATTCTTGCATCGCGTTCGTTTGGTTAGCCTCTTTTTCCACGTCGGGTCCTGACATCCTGCGGCGCGTGGATGCCACGCCGGCTCCGAGAAGTGGGCCCGAGCGGTGTGACGTGGTGGCCTGCGCCTGCGTGTCCCGCCGGTGGCGCGAGGCGGAGAACAATATAAATTATAAATACTATCTTATCCTACAACTCCATGCATGAGTATCCTATCGAGTGGGCGTGGGTACGGTGATCTACTGATTTCTCTTTCGCGGTGTCCAGGAGATCAGGGCGCGCGGGCTCCTTCGTGCACGAGTTCCAGGGTTTTTTTTTATCAAATTATCCCATCTCTTTTTCTAGTATTTAGATGAACATCGAGTGGTCTTGAATGGAGCTTCCCTAGTTTTGATAAGAACATAGTTTTCGTAATATACGCTTCCTTGCTAAATATACACACACAATCAATAGGCTTAGTTGAAACTTGAAACCCATGAATCGTTTACCACAACCAAAAATTAGTATTACTTAATTACTTAGTTTACTTGTATCCATGATCGCACAAAAAATCTAGAGAGACACTTGGCATCTAGCTAGAATAAAGTGCTTTAAAGTACATTTTGGAAATAAAATATTTGGGAAACGGTAGTCAATAAGAAATATCACTATATTCGATAACTAGAATCTTACAATGCAAAAGCGAAGGCGCATAAGAGAAATTTTCACTGAGCCGCAGCAATCTTCGCCCCAATATGTACGATTTACTCATTTACAACGAGGACCACGTCATGGGCTCATGCATTAGAACCTCGCCACAGGATGCCTTGTATGCTCTGAGCACTCTGGCAGGTGTAGGGCGACACGAAAGGCAAGTGGTTCGGCGGTGGGCCTGAATGGGGAGGCTCAGCAGCTCTGAAGGCAGATGATATCGTTTTCCACTCTGTTATCAATCTTCTTGCCACCTGTTCGCTGTCGCAACCCTTGACTCATAGTGTACAACTTTGTCTCTCCAACAGAGACATCATTCAATTATACATAACTCTCCTTCGATTCATCATCGGATATATCACTAAACGCATGCTCTTTTGCCGTATATATAGATAGCTTCTAGCGTCATTTCCACATGTCTCATTGTCGGGCGCTCTGCACTTACAATTGGGGTGGGGGTAGGGTGGGGGGCGAGAGTGGCGGCCCGCCCGGGCCCCCAAAATCGAAAGGCCCCGCACATACAAAGAAAGAGAGCGAATGTATACACCGCGCGCACAAAGAAAGAGAGCGAAACGACGGAAACCTGCGCAGCGCCCGTCAGTCTCGTGTCCGTGATTTCCGTGTACTAGCCCCTACTCGTTTTTAACTATTTTCTAAAAAATATTTTAAAATTAACACCCACGGAGGTTTATTTACATGCTGTGACCGTTTTGGCCGCGCCATACGTACTGGCGCGGCAAGAACAGGCTCCCGCGCCCTTCCATGTGGCGCGGCAGTCCGGCCATGCTGGCGCGAGAAGCTGACATGGACTAGGCGCATGGCCGCATGGGTCATTTCCTCGGCAGCAACCGTACTTCAATCGGTTTATAGGTAAAATAATATTCTTACCTAGTGCATGATACTCATAGAGTCTAGTACCTAGTATCTTTGATAGGGTTTGTCTTGTGTGTACTCCTAGGAGACTAGACTAGAAGCCATGACGCGTGAGTGGGAAGTAGAGAAAGCAGAGGCAGATGGCTGGGTGAAGAATACGGGAGGGAGAGATGTGGGGTAGGGCTGTAGGGAAGCACAAATGATGATGCAGTAGCAAGTACTCACTCTGTCCCATAATAGATGACGTTATGAGATGCGTGCACGTGTTACTTTCTCAAGTTTAACTCGATTTGTAGAAAAATATGTGTAATATTTATATCTCTAATAAATTTGATAAAAAACTAGATTCAAATATAAAACTAGATACAAATATAAATATGAGACTAATGATGTATTATAAATATTAATATTACTTTATATACAATTAGTTAAAATTGAAAGATGCTGTTTTCCTTGAGAAGCGAGAATAACATCTATTTTGGGACGGAGAGAGTAGAAGACATACGTTCTATTTCCTCTGTCTTAAAAATATACAATCCTACACAGTACCATGGGTTACTAGATTAAATATGCAATTCTATACAGTACCATGGGTTTGTAGGTTAAATATACAATTTTATACAGTACCTTCACCTGAACACAGCGCTAACGTTGGCAGGCAGGTAAGCGTCTTTTCCACGTGTCTTTGTTTTTATTGCCACACTGTTCTCTTTCTTTCCTTGCCGTCACTGATCGGAGTAGCAGGCAGCCTCCCGTCAGCATCAAGCAGGCACAGGACTGGGAGCACGAGCAGCTGCCTTTTACGCCGGACAAGACCAGGACAGGAGCAGCGGCCGCAGCTTTTTATGCCGGCGTGCCCGCGCCCCAGCGCCAGCCCGTGAACGCTACTGTGCCGTGTCAGCGGCGCGGCCATCCCAGTGCATGTCAGCTTCTTTGCCATGGCTGCCGCGCCACATACAGGGGCGCGGGAGCCTGTTTTTGCCGCGTCAGTATGTATAAGTATGTATAGCGCGGTCAAAACGGTCAGAGCATGCAAATAAACTTCTATGTGTTAGTTTTAAAATATTTTTTTAAAAAGTTAAAAATAAAAAAAATTTCCTTGTTTCGTTTCATGTTTCTCCTTTTTTTTCAGAGCGATTGGCGTGACGGAGTGCTGCGCCTCGTTTTGACGGCGCTGGCGGCCGATCGCGATCCACGGGTCGCGCCCTCCGCATGGCGGCATGCCTCCATTGTCAGATCCTCACCAAGTCACTATCGCCGATTGCCCAGTTCTAGCAGAAAAGCGCATGGTGGTAGGCAAAAGCAAGCAAGTAAATCTGAGAAAGGTGACGCCGGAGGTAGGAGTTTTCAGTTTTACTTGCTTTAAACGACCCTCAACTCATCGGCTTAAGTAATTAGATTAATTGGTATTCATGTTTGATATACTATTAACAATTAAATTAGTATTGCAGTTCATTGCAGTAGTTTAGAGGTTAATCGTTGGTTATTTTTAAGCAAATTTAATGATTTTTTCATCAGCTAGCTTTCAATTCGTTCCAACACCACAAGATATCCAATGGTTAATTTTGCTGTAGCATCCATTATTCTGCATAGGCCAAGGCGCCAAACCGTCAAGCGTTGCTCCTCGATGAACCGTTCCAAAATCACTTTTACTTTCAGCAAAGTGTTGCATTATATACTCTAAAACTCTGATGGAGCGCACGGCCATAACTATGAATCCAGTAGTGCAATTACTTTTAAATTCTCGTATAGAAAGTATAGCAAAATTATAGATAGAGAAGAGGCTAATTATTGAACAAGCTCGATATTATTACTATCAAAATACTTTAAAGATATGGTAGTAGTAGGGCCCCGGTCAGTAATTTGGCCCTGGGCCCCCGAAAACTCAGGACCAGCACGCTTACAAACTTGACGCATATTGCTGCCAACAAAGCTATATCAATAACTTCTCGACCTCCCTCTCTAGAATCTTGTGGGTCTATTATAAGGGCTAAGTTTTCTTCTGATAATAGAGTTCCAAAATGATTTACGAGACCGAAACCCTCGGGGACCTATAAGATACTGGCTTTTTTCTAGTAAGCAACTCTATAAGAATAACACCAAAACTATAGACGTCGCTCTTCTCAGTAAGCCGTCCTGTATTATAGTACATGGGTTCCAATTACCCAAATGTTCCCTGCACAGCTGTGTCCACACCGCTTTGATCAACTGGAACATATCTCGAAGCTCCAAAATCTGACAACTTCACCGTTAAATTTTCATCGAGAAGAATATTAGGAGACTTTATATCAGTATGTATTACTGGCATTGAAACAAATGAGTGAAGATATGCAAGAGCCCTAGCAGTTTCAACTGCAATTCTAATCCTCTCCTTCCAAAATATTGATATTGGGGCTTCAATATGAAGATGATCGTAAAGGGTGCCATTGGAAATAAACTCAAAAACTAGTAAAGGAACTTCAGTTTCTAGGCAACACCCAATAAGCTTCACGATATTTCTATGGTTCATCTGGGAAAGGACACCAACTTCGTTTATGAAATCATCAATTTCTCTTTGTACCACAATCTTGGACTTGTTAATGGACACGACATGTAGACTTGACAAAATTCCCTTGTATATTATACCGTGCCCTCCACCACCAAGCTCACAAGATTTGTCAAAATTGTTTGTGGCTTTCTCTAGTTCTTCCAAAGTAACAATCATTCTTTCAGCAATATCTGTTATGTGTAGTAGTTGTCCACGATTTTGCTTGAAGAAATTTTCTCTTATGATCCTTCTTCTTTTCTTAAGCTTGCGTATTAGAAAGGTCGTTCCTAGGACTAGAAAGAGAAGCGCACCTCCACTTCCTGCTCCTAGGCCAAGCATGAGGCCTGAGTATGTATACAGAGAAGAAATTCAATTATTTGAGTGACACACACACGCACACATTCAAGTGTCTAGTTTATTATAATGACCAGGATGTGGCTGAAATATAGTTTCTTGTGTAAATACAATTTCCGTGTCAACCGGATAGCGAATATAATGCAATATTATTGCTTATCCGAATTTTTCGAAGTTTTAAGATTGTATTATATAATATAATGCTCACCAATACGGGATGCATGGGATTTTACGCAGCCATCTGGAATGCTTGGATCGCCTGTGCTTCCTTGTGGACATTCACATAAATACTTTCCAGGTATATTCGTACAACTACCGTAGCATTTACCCGGAAGTACGCACTCATCGATATCTATATATAGCAAGTGAAAAAAGTTTATTCATTGACTTGATGGTACTATTTTGCAAATAAATAAAAATGGAAAGGGTCATGTACCTTGGCACCCGTCCGGCAGGTAAGGGTTGCCTTCATAGCCTTCCCAGCAGCTGCAGGTGTAACTGGCGGTGTGGTTGCTGCCGTACGGGCGGTTCATGTTCCTACAGCTGCTGTAACTGCTGTGGCATGCGGTGCTGCCTAGGTCCTTGGGGCACGTCGCGTTTCCATCACGTGGGTTGTCGCGCACGTGCCGCAGCACGTTGGACACAATCGCCCATGCCAGCACCGCCGGGATCGCGGACTATGCCCTGGAGCTGCTGTATTGTTGGAACCAGCCTTCCTCTGAGATGAACACCGAGTACGGCACGTTGGTACGTCCAGATTCTAGGAGGGTCTTCAAACGGACAGTATATGACACTTGGCCATAAGGCCAGAGCACTTCCGGCACCGGCGGCTATTGGGCTGCTCCGAGCAATCATGGGCATTGTCCGGAGCCTCTCAGGAGCACATAGAGCCGCAGGTGTTGATGGCCTCAATACCAAACAGCCCGGAAATCACCAGCTCTGTGAAGAGGGCGCACCCTAAGAGGACGAACTCGTTGTGTTCCTCCGACATGATGTAGGGTCCCTCGTCACTGAGACCCCACCCAGGCGCCATTGGCCCAATAGTCCTTCCAGACGAACTCAACCATGGGTATGTCTGGGCCGACGACGCGCACCGTGGAGTTCTCGAGCGAGATACCTACGACCTGGAGGGTGCCATCGCCAAGGGAGAGGCGTGGAGGCTCGTGGCTCGTGTCGCAGGTGAGGTTGAAACCCGGTAGGTAGCACCCAGCCATGGTACCGAAGTACCAAACAGGTATGGCACGACTACGTCTCCGCACATGGTCGTGCAGTTCCCTTCCGGCAGCTGCCCATTCGGGCCCTGGCCTACTGCTGCGTCAGCTGCCAGCAGCAGGGGCGATAGCAGCGCCATGGCGGCAAGCAGTAGCATTACTGTCGTCGCTGCGAATACACGCATGGCTCAAACGGCAAGGTAATGACCGAAGCGGCTGCATCGTCTATGCCTCCTTTTTCATGGTCTAATACAGTTGGCGGCATATGTACTGCTGCAGCTGCTAGCTAATAATTAAATTCCACGTATAATACAACATACCTGTATGTTTCCAAACCATAACGGGCAAACCGATGCAAATTCGCTCAGGCAGATAATTCGTCGATGCTGTCAATAATGCCAATTGATGGGCATCACGCTAGTCTAATTTAGATGGTATAATTGGATAATTATAACCATCCTAACATTGGATTATTCTTAGCTATATTCACACTTGTCTGTGAAACCTCAGCCGCCCCGCAGGTACGCCATGGCGTGTCAGGCACTTTTGCATCGCTCGGTCGCTGTTTGCCTGTGGGATTGCGTTTCTGAAATGCACCACGCACGCCCTCGTTCGTCGTTGCAAAGACACTGCTGATGGCCAAAAATGGCTTGAAGTGGATTCAGCTAGGATGGCCGGTCTAGACCGCTTGTACATGCGGTTAGACCGGCTAGCCCTATAGCTGATCTCGCAATGTGCCAGGCGGTCTATCCGCCTATCACAAGCGGTCTAACCGTTGTCCCCGTCTCCCCGAGTCCGAGTAGAATTGAAGTTTTCCACGTTTTTAGATCTGTACAAGGATTTTCTTGCGGGGCAAGACCTTCCCACCCTATAATTATAAGGGGTCATGGCTGATTGAGCACCTCTACCCAATCGTATATACACATTTATCTTTACTTTTTATCTCAAACCTTAGCTTTTCCAACCCCCTCTTCTTCCTTCTTCATCTTTATGACGTTTAGGACGTTCTTCATCTCTATGACGTTTTAGGACGTTCTAAGTGGCTTTGCTGATATTAGAACGACCCTAGGTTCGCCGCCTCCAACGGGGTCCCTCCCGAGGCGGCGTTCGTAGGCTTTCACGGCGCCTCAGGCGGTCTAGACCCCCTAACGGGCGGTCCGACCCCCTGTATAGGAGGTCTTACTCTCTGTCCAGAAGCTCCGACAAGGAGATTCCGGCTACCGCGCGATCTAGCGCTTACCGTGTGTTGACCCGAAAAGGCGTCAACATATTTTGGCGACTTCGCTGGGGATAGAAATCTGGTTTTTGAAGACCGATCTACTATCTCTAGCACTAAGGGTTTCGACGTGGGATAAGACAACATTCTTGGCGCTCCAGAAGCATCTTAGCCCCGAAGACCATGAGAGATTTTTGGCGCTCCAGAAGCATCTCGAGTCGGAGTTCTTGAAGATGTTCCGGAAGAGTCGTTAAGATCGTCCGACGAAAAGTGTTCAAGACTTCGTAATGCCTTCCTTCAAGATGAGTATGGGGCAAATTGAGGTAGTTGACAATGTAAGCACTTCCGCACCTCACCCTTCTGCATTTACTCCTATTGGTCTAAGTTTTTCGGATCGTGATTCGTTAGTTGAGCAATTGCTAGAACGACTCGAAAAATTGGAAGGGACGTCTTTAGATTCTCGTGAATTACCTAAGCATAATATTTTCTATGGCATGCCACCGAATTACTATGCTGGACAGACTCCACCACCACCCAACATGTTCGGACCGAAGACGGTCTATGCAGATGGGTCGGTAGCGGTTGGATCTGCAGCCGGTAAGACCGCCAGCACGGCCGGTCTAACCGCGGTAGGCGGTAAGACCGCTGGTTCTAGTGGTCAGATTAATCCAACTAATGCTATGGTGTTCACACCGGAGAAACCTATACCGCTGTCTACTGTGCTAAATTCGGTTGCCCCTGGCCGTGCTGGCGATTTAGCTACAGCAGGTGCTACACATTCCACGACTATGCATACTGCACAATCGGGTGTTCCCAATGAAGATTTTGATGCACATAGGAATATGCAGAATAAGCATGTACCTCATCTAAATTATATGAATGCTATGCAATCATCGGCCCAACAAAATCTCCAATGGGCCGAATTCACTAGATTCAGGGAGGAATTATCTGATGTGATGAGAAATAAGTTTGGTGTTGATTTTGGTAACACTAGGATATATCAAAAACCTTATCATGCTAGCTTTGATACTGCTCCTTTTCCCAATGGGTGGCGCTTGCCTGATTTTGTGAAATTTAGTGGAGATGACAAACGCACCACTTGAGAAAACATTAGCCAGTATGTTGCTCAACTAGGAGAGGAAGGGAATATACAATCAATCAATTAGAGTACGTTTGTTTTCATTGTCACTTACTGGTACTGCTTTTGCTTGGTTTTCTTCGTTAGCTCCTGGTTTTATTATGAGTTGGGATCAACTAGAGCATAAGTGTGGGTGTAGAGTCCTGACGGACTAAACAACCCTGGCAGCCCATCCTATGGGCCGGCCCATGAACAAGACTTGACGCACAAGACAAGGATTAGTCCTAGTCGGTTTGGATATACTGTATTAGGGAATTAGAGATAAACTTGTAAAAGTCTCCTAGTCCTATACGGTTCCCATGTAACCCTGCCCACCGGACTATATAAGGCGAGGCAGGGACCCCCTCAAAACAGCTAATCAATACAAGATACACCATACAGGACGTAGGGTATTACGCTCCGGCGACCCGAACCTGTCTAAACCGTCTCTTGTCACCTTTGGCTCTAGATTCTCGGCGACTTCTCCCTAAACCCTTCTCTCGGGGCACCCCCTCGAGAACCCAGTCAGCATAAATCGCCGACACTTTGGCGCCGTCCGTGGGATCTACTCGTCGAGTTTTCAGTAAAGAGTCGATGGCCACCTTCAGCGCCTCCATCGTCACCAAGTTCGAGGCAGGCGCCTCCTTCATCTTCGGCTCCTGGCTTTGCATTGCAAACCAGGAAGGCGAACTCCAACACCACTTGCGCGACGAGGCGGCTGCACCAGCTTTGCCACGCGCGCAGACCGCCCCGCAAAGATTTCGGAAGACTCCAAATTCCGACACGATCTCTGGATCGTATCCTACTCGGAGGAGTACGTGGCGCCCGAAGCAGATTCAATCCCGGGCAGACCACGACAACCCAACCCCTACCAAGGGGCAGGATCAAGCCACGTATCCAAGACTCCCCGGCGGACTCCGGATCACTTCCGAGTTCCGCCAGGGTTCAACGATCAGGACCGTGACAGCAACCCCGCGGGTATCCAGGAACCCTGGCTACAACCCCCGCGGGACGAAGACTTCATCACGTGGATCGCGTGCATCTCAGTTTCCCTTCGGGTTAACAAACTCAGCCGCGGTCCACCAGAAGCACCTGAAGAAGAAGGTTCCCCAACCCCGCGGAGCAACCTCAGATCTTGTCATGACCACAACTCCCTCGGGGGTTATCGTTCATTGGCCTGACATGGATCCCGAGGCGGCTCTGTTCGAAGCAAACGTACCTTCCACGGTACGGGGCATTCTACCTCTGCTTCCTTTCCAAGAAGGCAGAGAGCTCCCTGCTGCCACGGGTAGCAGAAGAACCGGGCCTAGCGACCCTGGTCGCCAGTTCTGCGTGCTCCTCAATGAGCACAGCGACGAAGAAGTTGTCTCCGACGACGCTCCAACAGAGGAAGGGGAAACCGACGCAGACCGGGAACTCCGTATCGAGCGCAACCGCAACCGCGCACTCCGACGTCGCTTCATCAAGAAGAAAAATCTCAACTCGGAGTTCGACAAGCAAGACATCTTCAACTCCCCTGTTGCCAACATCTTGTTCGGGGTCAGCGTCTTCGAAGGGTTCCAAACAACCCCTGAGATCAACCTCGCTAAGGCTCGCCTAGAAGCCGCAGCCGTCATGGTCGATCGCCTGGATGGAGGCCGCTCCTCCTCCAAAAGCAAGAGTTCTTCGCGCCAGCAAGCACCGTCAGCCAAGCGTCAGAGCAGTCACTATGGCAGCTCCGCCGGCCAAACCAAGGACAAGAACAGGCCTCGCGAAGAACCCCGCCGCCCTCGCGAGGAACCTCCTAGGTCCCAGCGTCGCGAAGAACCCCGTCCAGCTCGCTCTCATAACACACCAACGACGCCCGCAACGACATCATCCGGATCAGAGAGGGAAGAGCTACCTCCCACGTTGCGGATTCTGCAGGAAGATGCGGCGTCCCCAATCCGGATGCCCTGCCATGCTACACACGCGCCATCCGCGTCAGCTCCTTCCCGCGGAAGTTCAAGCCGCCAGGCATCACCAGCTTCGACGGGAAGCAAGATCCAAACATCTGGCTACGCAGATACTCCTCTGCAATCGAAGCATCAGGGGGCGACGACATCTCAAAGATGCTCTACTTCCCAGTTGCGATGGAGCAGGGTCCTCTCACCTGGCTCGAGTCCCTCCATCCAGACTCCATCGACAGCTGGCACGCGCTGAAGAAGGCTTTCGTCTCCAACTACCAGGGTTCTTTCGAGCGCCCTGGCAGCAAATATGAACTCCGCGCGTGCAAACAGAAGCCAGACGAGTCCCTGCGCGACTACAACAGGCGGTTCTTCGCCATCAAGGCATCCTGCGTCCCCATCCCCGACTCAGAAGTCATCGACTACTTTCAAGAAGGGATGACTGACCGCACCCTCTTCCGTGACTTCGGTCACAACCGTCCTCGCGACCTCGAGGAATTTCGCGCACTGGTGTCCAATTGGATGGACACCGATGATCAAGAACGGGAGCGCTACGGCAAGAGACCCAACAACCCTGGTCGCAAGAACCAGGAGGACAGCAGGGATCAGCCGCGCGACTCCTTCCAACGCAACGGCAACAACCCACGGAAGCGACCACACAACACGGTCGCAACCGTCCAGACCGTCCGCTCCGCCAAATCTGCGCAGCAACGAAGGGAAGAGTTCAACAAACTTCTCAAGAAGCGCTGCCCTTACCACCTCGACAACAAGCACACCATGGGCGAGTGCGTACTCCTCCGGGAGACGTTCAGCACCCCCAACAAGAAGCAGAAGTCGGGTGGCGACGGAGACGACGAACACGACAAGGGAGACAGCGGTTTCCCAGACATCAACAACACTGTCAACGTCATCTTCGGAGGCATGGCAGTCAGCGACACCTCGCGCAACCGCAAGAATGCAAGGCGCGAGGCATACGCAGCAGAACCAGCGGTGGTTACACCGCTACGGTGGTCTGACACCACCATCACCTGGTCCCGAGAAGATCAGTGGGCCGAGATCACCTCTCCTGGACGATATCCGCTCGTCCTCGAGACTGTGGTAGCAAACAGCAGGCTCACCAAGGTCCTGATCAACGGAGGCAGTGGGCTCAACCTCATCTTCGCCAAGACGCTGAAGTCCATGGGCCTCGACATGAGTACGCTGCAGCCGGCGGATACTCCTTTCTACGGCATCGTGCCTGGAAAGGCCGCCATCCCCCTCGGGCAAATCACCTTGCCCGTCACGTACGGTACGTCATCCAATTACCGTACAGAGTTCATTAAGTTCGAAGTTGCAGACTTCGACACCTCCTACCACGCCATCCTCGGGCGACCAGCATTGGCCAAGTTCATGGCCATCCCCCACTACACCTACCTGGTGCTGAAGATGCCAGGGCCTCATGGCGTTCTCTCCCTTCGCGGTGATATCAAGCGCTCCTACCTCTGCGACAAAGAAGCAGTGGAATACGCCGTCAGAGCCGCGTCCACCATAGATCGCCAGGAACTCCAACCCGCGGCTGCAGCCGTCATCGCAGAAGACGATGACGCCCCGACGCAGAAGAAGACACGGGCTATCAAGCCTGTGGAGAAGGTCGCAACAAAGACGATCGATCTCCAAACCGGAGATCCATCAAAGACAGCCGTGATCGGCTCCAACCTCACTCCTGCATAGGAAAGCGCGCTCGTCGACTTCCTGCGAGCCCAGGCGGACATCTTTGCTACAAAGCCCTCCGACATGCCTGGAGTACCCAGAGAGTTGATCGAGCACAAGCTGGACCTCAACGAGAGCGCGAAGCCCAAGAAGCAGCGCCTCCGAAGATTCGCCACAGAGCGTCGGGAAGCCATCAAGAAAGAGCTAGCTAAGTTATTAGCAGCCGGCTTCATTAAAGAAGTCTTCTATCCGGATTGGTTAGCCAACCCGGTTCTTGTAAGAAAAAAGAATTCAAATGAATGGAGAATGTGCGTTGATTATACTGATCTCAACAAGCACTGCAAGAAGGATCCCTTCGGGCTCCCTCGCATCGACCAAGTCATTGACAGCACCGCCGGGTGCACACTACTCTGTTTCCTCGATTGTTACTCAGGATATCATCAGATATCACTGAAAGAAGAGGATCAGATCAAAACTTCGTTCATCACGCCATTTGGCGCATATTGTTATACAACCATGCCTTTTGGCTTGAAAAACGCAGGTGCCACATATCAGCGGGCTATACAGGGTTGTCTTCAAGAACAACTTCACCGAAATGTTGAAGCCTACGTCGATGATGTGGTAGTCAAGACAAGAAATCCCGAGGATCTCATCGCTGACCTCACCGAGACGTTCGATAACTTACGCAAATGGCGCTGGAAGCTCAATCCCGCCAAGTGTGTTTTCGGCGTCCCATCTGGAAAGCTCCTCGGGTTCATTATCAGTGAACGCGGCATTGAAGCAAATCCAGAGAAGATAGCAACCATCATGAACATGGAGCCGCCGACCACTGTTACGGATGTCATGAAGCTTACGGGCTGCATGGCTGCACTCAACCGCTTTATCTCCAAACTGGGGGAACGCGGCACTGAGTTCTTCAAACTACTCAAGAAGCAAGACAGATTTCAGTGGACTCAAGAAGCTGAGCTCAAAGGTATTCTGGATCCGGATCTTGAAGATGGCCTTCCTCGTCGCGTTCAACGACAATAGCGGCGCTGACGACATTGGTGGTTGCTGTAATATAGAGCAAGAGATCTTCGCCCGGGAGCGGTGCAGTGAGCACAGGAGGCGTAGTCAAGAATAGCTTGAGCTTGTCGAAGGCGTCCAGAGTACCTTTGAGCTCAGCTTTTGCCGCTGCAAGCTTCTTCTTCGCGTCCTCCTTCTCTGCGGCCAATTCCTTGGTCCGCAGGTGCAAGGTCCGGATCGTGTTGGCGTCTTCCGCCTCCTGGAGTTTGCGATCTTCGCGCTCACGCTCCAGCTCCTTGTGGAGACGGTCCGCCTTGGCGTGCATCAAGGAAATGTTGTGCAGATATTCGGTCTTTTTCCTTGATGCTTCGCCAACAGCCTACAACAGAGTTGATTATATAAAATGTTCCATCAAGACTACAATACCAGGGTTGTTTTACTCACCTTGAAGTAGGCTACTGCCCTTTCGGCGTGGTACATTCCCCTGTCAATATGGTGTTCGTCCTCCTCCGCGTCCAGGATGTACTCGAAGGTCTGCGGATTTGGATTGAACACGGGGTCGAAGCTACCGATGCGGAAGCTCCTACCCTCCTCTTCAGTTCCGGTACTCTGGGGTACCCTGGGGATTTCTTCTATCATTTGCTCTGGGGTTGTTTCTACAGTTTGCTTCCCCTTGAGCACTCTGCTTTCGCCCCTGCCTGAGTTGTTACGGTAATACTCGGGGGCTGTGCAGAAGACTGATCACGGCGTTCTTGCTCGGATTCTTCAATGACAGTGCCCGTGACCAGTTGCTCGATGCCCGCCAGCACCTCTGCTACTATCTCCTCGACTTGGGCTTCTGCTGGTGCTGGCGGGTCTACTGGCAGAGCTGGTTGCACTTCCGGCAGGGTTGTTTCTTGAACAACCCTGGGTTCTTCGGGCGCTGCGGCCTCTGGTTCTACTGCCATGTGGTTCACCAAGGACTCTACTCTGGTTGTTACTGGAGTTTCTTCAACACTGGAAATGATGGAGTTTGTTAGTTCTCACAGTATACTACAACGGAATAATCAACAATATGGGATACTTACATGGTGGAAGGTCGCATGGGGATCTCTGGTTCCCCCAACGTGAACTCTTCTTCCACCTCTTGCCCTGCCGTCGAAGGTCCTGCTGGACAGGGTTCTTCAAGGATCGGTGTTGTTCCTTCGAACGGCGCGGAGGCAGGGTTGAAGATCTCATGCAGGATCTCTTCATCAGATAGTGCACGCCGCGCAGAGCTGCTTTGCTGCGGCATGCTGGTTCCAATTCCACCTAAGGCTATCCCCACTGCGGATGCTGATGTCCGGGGTTATGGGGATACCTTTGCCCTTTCCTCTGGAACTGTCCTGGCACGGGGCTTGGGCATGGTACGTGCTTTCTTTGGCACTGGTGCTTGCGCTTCAGATGGCGCCGGCCTCTTGGACCTTTCTCCTCCTCTGGAGGTCGCTCCTGCCTTGGCTTGGGCGTCTTCAGGGTCCTGTGGTTCAATTTTAATTGTTGGCTCGTCAGGCTCTTCAATTGTGGCTGGCTTGCTTGGGCGACCTTGTTCCCTTACCTTGGGATCCACACAGCGTGCTAATAGTGCTGCCTCCTCCGTGTTGCTTGGATCCAGAGGTGGCAGGCTTACATAAAGCGTGCGCCGGGCTTCATACTGTGATGACCAAGATGTTAGTCCACCATATATTTTCAACAATGCAGAAACGTATTCAGATAAGGAATTTACCTCGGGTGTCATGGTAATTGCGGAAATTTCCGGTATCTCTGGAAATTGTTCATCATTGACCACCAGGAACTTCTTCACGAGTTGGCTCACTCTCTTCTCTGATAAGTCCCCGGTGGCATTCCTTGAGGGGTCTGTTTCCCCAGAGTACTTGTACCCTGGGTTACAGCGTTGTCTGCAGGGCTGAATCCTCCTCAGTAGGAATGACCTAAAGACCATGGCTCCTGTTAGGCCTTGTGCCTTAAGATCTCTGATCATGGTGAGCAGCTCCGGGATTTGAATTGCTTGATTTGTACCAACTGTTTCGCTCCAGTTCAGCTTCATCACTGGAGGATTCCCTGAGCGGCCTTGCAGCTGTGGTTGGTGATTCCATGCATAGAACCATTCCTTCTGCCAGTCCTTGAGGCTTTCCTTGGTTGTGTAATCCAAATATAATGGCCTCATGCCCTGGCGGAACTGGATCACTACCTTGCCAACCACTTGCAGTGGTCCACTGGAGGTCTTAACCCTAAATAGATGGCGGAACAGGGCAAAATGGGGGTCTATCCCTAGATATGCTTCGCACAGATGAATGAAAATGGATAGATTCAGCACGGAGTTGGGATTCAGATGACAAAGTTCAATTCCATAAAACTGAAGGACACGGCGGAAGAAATCACATGTAGGCATGCCGAATCCAACTTCATAGAAGGCTTTCCATACCGTGATTTCCTCGGTTTCTTCAGTGGGGTATTCGTGCCCATAAGCGCACCTCCATTGGCTGATCTGTTGCGCGGGCAAGAACCCGTCTGCCTCTAGGGCCTTGATATGCTTCTCCTTCATGATACTGGTCGGCCAGTCGCTGATTGGATCTTCGATGCTGGCCATTCCCCCTGCAGGTGCTGCCTCCTCGGTCGTAACGACCTGCTTCATTGCTTCCGCCTTCCTCTTCGAGCCCTTGCCGCGGCTGGAGCCTTCACCACCGGCCATTGGAATCTTTTGAGATTTGGTGGGATTGGAACTAGGATCGAGGGAAGTTGTGGATGCTTGAGCGCAGTCTCTGGATTGCGCGAACTGCGATTGCGGCAAACCCTAGATCTGTTTCGCGAAAGCGTACGGATATGAGGGGTCGCGGGCGGTTTATATGGGCTTTTCGAAGCGGTTACTTCGGTAATTTTCACTTTTGGTCCTTTCTTGATCCTATATTTGAATTCGTTCAAATTTAGGCTCGGGGGCTGCGGATATATTTTCAGGAAATATTTTTCTGAAAGTTTTCGGCTTCAATTGATAAGTTTTTGAAGAATTTTACAAGACTTCGGGTTTCTTCGGAAATTGATTCTCTTTTGGTTCGGACTTCGAAAGAGCCTCGAATTTCTTCTTCAAAGATAAACGAGGCTCGGGGGCTGCCCAATTGGGCGCACCTAATCGGTGCGCACCAATCCGAACTTCGAGAAGACTTATGAGCACATCATTACCTATTGAACAGCATGGTTGCAACTTCCAAGATCAAAGAACCCTGGCGGTCTCAAAGAACCCTGGCGGTTTCAAAAGAACTCTGGAGGACTTCAAAGAACTCTGTATTTTCAACAAGGCTATTCTTCAGGAGATAAGGTGCTCGGGGGCTTGTGGGTGTAGAGTCCTGACGGACTAAACAACCCTGGCAGCCCATCCTATGGGCCGGCCCAAGAACAAGACTTGACGCACAAGACAAGGATTAGTCCTAGTCAGTTTGGATATACTGTATTAGAGATAAACTTGTAAAAGTCTCCTAGTCCTATACGGTTCCCATGTAACCCTGCCCACCGAACTATATAAGGCGAGGCAGGGACCCCCTCAAAACAGCTAATCAATACAAGATACACCATACAGGACGTAGGGTATTACGCTCTGGCGACCCGAACCTGTCTAAACCGTCTCTTGTCACCTTTGGCTCTAGATTCTCGGCGACTTCTCCCTAAACCCTTCTCTCGGGGCACCCCCTCGAGAACCCAGTCAGCATAAATCGCCGACAATAAGTTTCATGATCACTTTTATAGTGGAAATCATGAAATGAAGTTGGTAGATTTGGCATCGGTTAGACAGGGTCGGGTTGAAACCGTCTCTCAATTCATGAGGAGATTTAAAGATATAAAAACCATTGCTTTTATTTGTCGATTTCTAATGTTGATCTTGCTAGCTTATGCTGCTTGAAATCCTCCATTAGAGAAAAAATTTACAACTGTGATATTATTCGGTCGCACAAGTTAATCTTAGAGCCGAGGTGGCTGAAGGCCGAATTAATAAGGAAAAGGAGGGTTTCAAATCACATGGTCCAATGTTCATTTGGTAGATTATGAATCTGATAATTCGACCGATGATGATATTGATGTTTATTTAGCAGAATTTGTATGGCCTGCTGATAAGAAAATTGTGTCACGCCAATCTCTTAAGCCGATTCATAGGAATCGGCAATAAGATATGAAATTTACTTTTGATGTGTCCAAATGAGATCGCATATTTGATGAATTGCATAGATGTGGTTACATCAAGATTTCTCATGTTATACCACCTACGGAAGAATTGAGGAAGCGTGCTTATTGTAAGTTTCATAATTCTTTCTCGCATGCTACTAACGATTGCAATGTCTTCCGTCGGCAGGTTCAGACGGCTATTAATGAGAGCCGTTTGAAGTTTCATGAGATGCAAATTGATGAAGTTCCTTTTTTGGATAACACCATGGAATTGCAGCAGCCCAAGGTCTTGGTTCGGCCGCATCAAGCCGAATCTACCAAGGGGAAGAACGTGATGATTGGAGAAGAAAGACCGTCTTTGAAGGAGTCAGTTAGATAGGTGACTTATGCGAAGATGGCAAAGAGTCGTTCAAGGTCACTGTGAAATCCTCTGGACAAGGGGGGCAAAAGTCGGTCGCTGTTCCCGGACTGCAGTCGCCCGGGTCTGGTCTGCTACGGGCGGTCAGACCGGCCGTGCCAGGCGGTCAGACAGGCTATTCCCATGGACGCCTGAATATGCTTATTCCAAAGTGTCCAGAAGTTGGTACTTGGAAGGTGAACATGG
>JACEFO010000617.1:0-28336 GCA_015342445.1 Digitaria exilis
TCGCACGAAAAATCGAAGCAAAAAGTGTGTTTTCGGCACCAGATGCACTGTTTCGCGCCCGAACTTCTGTTGATTTTTTTCGCACGAACATACCCATAGCCTCCATTGGACCCAAAACGATGTTAGGGAGTGATTTGGCCGTTTCGGTACCTTCTGCATGCAAAACGGAGCGAAACGGGCCGTTTCGGTGCCCGGATGCACTGCCTCGTAACAACGAACTTCAAAATGGGTTTTTCGCTACGGACACTTCCAATCTACTCCGTTAGGCCCTAAATGATGTTTGGGAGTGTTTTGGAGCATTCGGTTACCTACTGCACGAAAATCGAAGCAAAACGGGTGTTTCGGCACCCGAATGCACTGTTTCGCGCCCCGAACTTCTGTTGAATTTTTCGCACGAACATACCCAATAGCCTCCATTGGACCCAAAACGATGTTAGGGAGTGATTTGGCGCGTTTCGGTACCTTCTGCATGCAAAACGGAGCGAAACGGGTCCGTTTCGGTGCCCGGATGCACTGCCTCGTAACAACGAACTTCAAAATGGGTTTTTCGCTACGGACACTTCCAATCTACTCCGTTAGGCCCTAAATGATGTTTGGGAGTGTTTTGGAGCATTCGGTTACCTACTGCACGAAAATCGAAGCAAAACGGGTGTTTCGGCACCCGAATGCACTGTTTCGCGCCCCGAACTTCTGTTGAATTTTTTCGCACGAACATACCCAATAGCCTCCATTGGACCCAAAACGATGTTAGGGAGTGATTTGGCGCGTTTCGGTACCTTCTGCATGCAAAACGGAGCGAAACGGGCCCGTTTCGGTGCCCGGATGCACTGCCTCGTAACAACGAACTTCAAAATGGGTTTTTCGCTACGGACACTTCCAATCTACTCCGTTAGGCCCTAAATGATGTTTGGGAGTGTTTTGGAGCATTCGGTTACCTACTGCACGAAAATCGAAGCAAAACGGGTGTTTCGGCACCCGAATGCACTGTTTCGCGCCCCGAACTTCTGTTGAATTTTTCGCACGAACATACCCAATAGCCTCCATTGGACCCAAAACGATGTTAGGGAGTGATTTGGCGCGTTTCGGTACCTTCTGCATGCAAAACGGAGCGAAACGGGCCCGTTTCGGTGCCCGGATGCACTGCCTCGTAACAACGAACTTCAAAATGGGTTTTTCGCTACGGACACTTCCAATCTACTCCGTTAGGCCCTAAATGATGTTTGGGAGTGTTTTGGAGCATTCGGTTACCTACTGCACGAAAATCGAAGCAAAACGGGTGTTTCGGCACCCGAATGCACTGTTTCGCGCCCCGAACTTCTGTTGAATTTTTCGCACGAACATACCCAATAGCCTCCATTGGACCCAAAACGATGTTAGGGAGTGATTTGGCGCGTTTCGGTACCTTCTGCATGCAAAACGGAGCGAAACGGGTCCGTTTCGGTGCCCGGATGCACTGCCTCGTAACAACGAACTTCAAAATGGGTTTTTCGCTACGGACACTTCCAATCTACTCCGTTAGGCCCTAAATGATGTTTGGGAGTGTTTTGGAGCATTCGGTTACCTACTGCACGAAAATCGAAGCAAAACGGGTGTTTCGGCACCCGAATGCACTGTTTCGCGCCCCGAACTTCTGTTGAATTTTTTCGCACGAACATACCCAATAGCCTCCATTGGACCCAAAACGATGTTAGGGAGTGATTTGGCGCGTTTCGGTACCTTCTGCATGCAAAACGGAGCGAAACGGGTCCGTTTCGGTGCCCGGATGCACTGCCTCGTAACAACGAACTTCAAAATGGGTTTTTCGCTACGGACACTTCCAATCTACTCCGTTAGGCCCTAAATGATGTTTGGGAGTGTTTTGGAGCATTCGGTTACCTACTGCACGAAAATCGAAGCAAAACGGGTGTTTCGGCACCCGAATGCACTGTTTCGCGCCCCGAACTTCTGTTGAATTTTTTCGCACGAACATACCCAATAGCCTCCATTGGACCCAAAACGATGTTAGGGAGTGATTTGGCGCGTTTCGGTACCTTCTGCATGCAAAACGGAGCGAAACGGGCCCGTTTCGGTGCCCGGATGCACTGCCTCGTAACAACGAACTTCAAAATGGGTTTTTCGCTACGGACACTTCCAATCTACTCCGTTAGGCCCTAAATGATGTTTGGGAGTGTTTTGGAGCATTCGGTTACCTACTGCACGAAAATCGAAGCAAAACGGGTGTTTCGGCACCCGAATGCACTGTTTCGCGCCCCGAACTTCTGTTGAATTTTTTCGCACGAACATACCCAATAGCCTCCATTGGACCCAAAACGATGTTAGGGAGTGATTTGGCGCGTTTCGGTACCTTCTGCATGCAAAACGGAGCGAAACGGGTTTCGGTGCCCGGATGCACTGCCTCGTAACAACGAACTTCAAAATGGGTTTTTCGCTACGGACACTTCCAATCTACTCCGTTAGGCCCTAAATGATGTTTGGGAGTGTTTTGGAGCATTCGGTTACCTACTGCACGAAAATCGAAGCAAAACGGGTGTTTCGGCACCCGAATGCACTGTTTCGCGCCCCGAACTTCTGTTGAATTTTTTCGCACGAACATACCCAATAGCCTCCATTGGACCCAAAACGATGTTAGGGAGTGATTTGGCGCGTTTCGGTACCTTCTGCATGCAAAACGGAGCGAAACGGGTCCGTTTCGGTGCCCGGATGCACTGCCTCGTAACAACGAACTTCAAAATGGGTTTTTCGCTACGGACACTTCCAATCTACTCCGTTAGGCCCTAAATGATGTTTGGGAGTGTTTTGGAGCATTCGGTTACCTACTGCACGAAAATCGAAGCAAAACGGGTGTTTCGGCACCCGAATGCACTGTTTCGCGCCCCGAACTTCTGTTGAATTTTTTCGCACGAACATACCCAATAGCCTCCATTGGACCCAAAACGATGTTAGGGAGTGATTTGGCGCGTTTCGGTACCTTCTGCATGCAAAACGGAGCGAAACGGGCCCGTTTCGGTGCCCGGATGCACTGCCTCGTAACAACGAACTTCAAAATGGGTTTTTCGCTACGGACACTTCCAATCTACTCCGTTAGGCCCTAAATGATGTTTGGGAGTGTTTTGGAGCATTCGGTTACCTACTGCACGAAAATCGAAGCAAAACGGGTGTTTCGGCACCCGAATGCACTGTTTCGCGCCCCGAACTTCTGTTGAATTTTTTCGCACGAACATACCCAATAGCCTCCATTGGACCCAAAACGATGTTAGGGAGTGATTTGGCGCGTTTCGGTACCTTCTGCATGCAAAACGGAGCGAAACGGGTCCGTTTCGGTGCCCGGATGCACTGCCTCGTAACAACGAACTTCAAAATGGGTTTTTCGCTACGGACACTTCCAATCTACTCCGTTAGGCCCTAAATGATGTTTGGGAGTGTTTTGGAGCATTCGGTTACCTACTGCACGAAAATCGAAGCAAAACGGGTGTTTCGGCACCCGAATGCACTGTTTCGCGCCCCGAACTTCTGTTGAATTTTTTCGCACGAACATACCCAATAGCCTCCATTGGACCCAAAACGATGTTAGGGAGTGATTTGGCGCGTTTCGGTACCTTCTGCATGCAAAACGGAGCGAAACGGGTCCGTTTCGGTGCCCGGATGCACTGCCTCGTAACAACGAACTTCAAAATGGGTTTTTCGCTACGGACACTTCCAATCTACTCCGTTAGGCCCTAAATGATGTTTGGGAGTGTTTTGGAGCATTCGGTTACCTACTGCACGAAAATCGAAGCAAAACGGGTGTTTCGGCACCCGAATGCACTGTTTCGCGCCCCGAACTTCTGTTGAATTTTTTCGCACGAACATACCCAATAGCCTCCATTGGACCCAAAACGATGTTAGGGAGTGATTTGGCGCGTTTCGGTACCTTCTGCATGCAAAACGGAGCGAAACGGGTCCGTTTCGGTGCCCGGATGCACTGCCTCGTAACAACGAACTTCAAAATGGGTTTTTCGCTACGGACACTTCCAATCTACTCCGTTAGGCCCTAAATGATGTTTGGGAGTGTTTTGGAGCATTCGGTTACCTACTGCACGAAAATCGAAGCAAAACGGGTGTTTCGGCACCCGAATGCACTGTTTCGCGCCCCGAACTTCTGTTGAATTTTTTCGCACGAACATACCCAATAGCCTCCATTGGACCCAAAACGATGTTAGGGAGTGATTTGGCGCGTTTCGGTACCTTCTGCATGCAAAACGGAGCGAAACGGGTCCGTTTCGGTGCCCGGATGCACTGCCTCGTAACAACGAACTTCAAAATGGGTTTTTCGCTACGGACACTTCCAATCTACTCCGTTAGGCCCTAAATGATGTTTGGGAGTGTTTTGGAGCATTCGGTTACCTACTGCACGAAAATCGAAGCAAAACGGGTGTTTCGGCACCCGAATGCACTGTTTCGCGCCCCGAACTTCTGTTGAATTTTTTCGCACGAACATACCCAATAGCCTCCATTGGACCCAAAACGATGTTAGGGAGTGATTTGGCGCGTTTCGGTACCTTCTGCATGCAAAACGGAGCGAAACGGGCCCGTTTCGGTGCCCGGATGCACTGCCTCGTAACAACGAACTTCAAAATGGGTTTTTCGCTACGGACACTTCCAATCTACTCCGTTAGGCCCTAAATGATGTTTGGGAGTGTTTTGGAGCATTCGGTTACCTACTGCACGAAAATCGAAGCAAAACGGGTGTTTCGGCACCCGAATGCACTGTTTCGCGCCCCGAACTTCTGTTGAATTTTTTCGCACGAACATACCCAATAGCCTCCATTGGACCCAAAACGATGTTAGGGAGTGATTTGGCGCGTTTCGGTACCTTCTGCATGCAAAACGGAGCGAAACGGGCCCGTTTCGGTGCCCGGATGCACTGCCTCGTAACAACGAACTTCAAAATGGGTTTTTCGCTACGGACACTTCCAATCTACTCCGTTAGGCCCTAAATGATGTTTGGGAGTGTTTTGGAGCATTCGGTTACCTACTGCACGAAAATCGAAGCAAAACGGGTGTTTCGGCACCCGAATGCACTGTTTCGCGCCCCGAACTTCTGTTGAATTTTTTCGCACGAACATACCCAATAGCCTCCATTGGACCCAAAACGATGTTAGGGAGTGATTTGGCGCGTTTCGGTACCTTCTGCATGCAAAACGGAGCGAAACGGGCCCGTTTCGGTGCCCGGATGCACTGCCTCGTAACAACGAACTTCAAAATGGGTTTTTCGCTACGGACACTTCCAATCTACTCCGTTAGGCCCTAAATGATGTTTGGGAGTGTTTTGGAGCATTCGGTTACCTACTGCACGAAAATCGAAGCAAAACGGGTGTTTCGGCACCCGAATGCACTGTTTCGCGCCCCGAACTTCTGTTGAATTTTTTCGCACGAACATACCCAATAGCCTCCATTGGACCCAAAACGATGTTAGGGAGTGATTTGGCGCGTTTCGGTACCTTCTGCATGCAAAACGGAGCGAAACGGGCCCGTTTCGGTGCCCGGATGCACTGCCTCGTAACAACGAACTTCAAAATGGGTTTTTCGCTACGGACACTTCCAATCTACTCCGTTAGGCCCTAAATGATGTTTGGGAGTGTTTTGGAGCATTCGGTTACCTACTGCACGAAAATCGAAGCAAAACGGGTGTTTCGGCACCCGAATGCACTGTTTCGCGCCCCGAACTTCTGTTGAATTTTTTCGCACGAACATACCCAATAGCCTCCATTGGACCCAAAACGATGTTAGGGAGTGATTTGGCGCGTTTCGGTACCTTCTGCATGCAAAACGGAGCGAAACGGGCCCGTTTCGGTGCCCGGATGCACTGCCTCGTAACAACGAACTTCAAAATGGGTTTTTCGCTACGGACACTTCCAATCTACTCCGTTAGGCCCTAAATGATGTTTGGGAGTGTTTTGGAGCATTCGGTTACCTACTGCACGAAAATCGAAGCAAAACGGGTGTTTCGGCACCCGAATGCACTGTTTCGCGCCCCGAACTTCTGTTGAATTTTTTCGCACGAACATACCCAATAGCCTCCATTGGACCCAAAACGATGTTAGGGAGTGATTTGGCGCGTTTCGGTACCTTCTGCATGCAAAACGGAGCGAAACGGGCCCGTTTCGGTGCCCGGATGCACTGCCTCGTAACAACGAACTTCAAAATGGGTTTTTCGCTACGGACACTTCCAATCTACTCCGTTAGGCCCTAAATGATGTTTGGGAGTGTTTTGGAGCATTCGGTTACCTACTGCACGAAAATCGAAGCAAAACGGGTGTTTCGGCACCCGAATGCACTGTTTCGCGCCCCGAACTTCTGTTGAATTTTTTCGCACGAACATACCCAATAGCCTCCATTGGACCCAAAACGATGTTAGGGAGTGATTTGGCGCGTTTCGGTACCTTCTGCATGCAAAACGGAGCGAAACGGGCCCGTTTCGGTGCCCGGATGCACTGCCTCGTAACAACGAACTTCAAAATGGGTTTTTCGCTACGGACACTTCCAATCTACTCCGTTAGGCCCTAAATGATGTTTGGGAGTGTTTTGGAGCATTCGGTTACCTACTGCACGAAAATCGAAGCAAAACGGGTGTTTCGGCACCCGAATGCACTGTTTCGCGCCCCGAACTTCTGTTGAATTTTTTCGCACGAACATACCCAATAGCCTCCATTGGACCCAAAACGATGTTAGGGAGTGATTTGGCGCGTTTCGGTACCTTCTGCATGCAAAACGGAGCGAAACGGGCCCGTTTCGGTGCCCGGATGCACTGCCTCGTAACAACGAACTTCAAAATGGGTTTTTCGCTACGGACACTTCCAATCTACTCCGTTAGGCCCTAAATGATGTTTGGGAGTGTTTTGGAGCATTCGGTTACCTACTGCACGAAAATCGAAGCAAAACGGGTGTTTCGGCACCCGAATGCACTGTTTCGCGCCCCGAACTTCTGTTGAATTTTTTCGCACGAACATACCCAATAGCCTCCATTGGACCCAAAACGATGTTAGGGAGTGATTTGGCGCGTTTCGGTACCTTCTGCATGCAAAACGGAGCGAAACGGGCCCGTTTCGGTGCCCGGATGCACTGCCTCGTAACAACGAACTTCAAAATGGGTTTTTCGCTACGGACACTTCCAATCTACTCCGTTAGGCCCTAAATGATGTTTGGGAGTGTTTTGGAGCATTCGGTTACCTACTGCACGAAAATCGAAGCAAAACGGGTGTTTCGGCACCCGAATGCACTGTTTCGCGCCCCGAACTTCTGTTGAATTTTTTCGCACGAACATACCCAATAGCCTCCATTGGACCCAAAACGATGTTAGGGAGTGATTTGGCGCGTTTCGGTACCTTCTGCATGCAAAACGGAGCGAAACGGGCCCGTTTCGGTGCCCGGATGCACTGCCTCGTAACAACGAACTTCAAAATGGGTTTTTCGCTACGGACACTTCCAATCTACTCCGTTAGGCCCTAAATGATGTTTGGGAGTGTTTTGGAGCATTCGGTTACCTACTGCACGAAAATCGAAGCAAAACGGGTGTTTCGGCACCCGAATGCACTGTTTCGCGCCCCGAACTTCTGTTGAATTTTTTCGCACGAACATACCCAATAGCCTCCATTGGACCCAAAACGATGTTAGGGAGTGATTTGGCGCGTTTCGGTACCTTCTGCATGCAAAACGGAGCGAAACGGGCCCGTTTCGGTGCCCGGATGCACTGCCTCGTAACAACGAACTTCAAAATGGGTTTTTCGCTACGGACACTTCCAATCTACTCCGTTAGGCCCTAAATGATGTTTGGGAGTGTTTTGGAGCATTCGGTTACCTACTGCACGAAAATCGAAGCAAAACGGGTGTTTCGGCACCCGAATGCACTGTTTCGCGCCCCGAACTTCTGTTGAATTTTTTCGCACGAACATACCCAATAGCCTCCATTGGACCCAAAACGATGTTAGGGAGTGATTTGGCGCGTTTCGGTACCTTCTGCATGCAAAACGGAGCGAAACGGGCCCGTTTCGGTGCCCGGATGCACTGCCTCGTAACAACGAACTTCAAAATGGGTTTTTCGCTACGGACACTTCCAATCTACTCCGTTAGGCCCTAAATGATGTTTGGGAGTGTTTTGGAGCATTCGGTTACCTACTGCACGAAAATCGAAGCAAAACGGGTGTTTCGGCACCCGAATGCACTGTTTCGCGCCCCGAACTTCTGTTGAATTTTTTCGCACGAACATACCCAATAGCCTCCATTGGACCCAAAACGATGTTAGGGAGTGATTTGGCGCGTTTCGGTACCTTCTGCATGCAAAACGGAGCGAAACGGGCCCGTTTCGGTGCCCGGATGCACTGCCTCGTAACAACGAACTTCAAAATGGGTTTTTCGCTACGGACACTTCCAATCTACTCCGTTAGGCCCTAAATGATGTTTGGGAGTGTTTTGGAGCATTCGGTTACCTACTGCACGAAAATCGAAGCAAAACGGGTGTTTCGGCACCCGAATGCACTGTTTCGCGCCCCGAACTTCTGTTGAATTTTTTCGCACGAACATACCCAATAGCCTCCATTGGACCCAAAACGATGTTAGGGAGTGATTTGGCGCGTTTCGGTACCTTCTGCATGCAAAACGGAGCGAAACGGGCCCGTTTCGGTGCCCGGATGCACTGCCTCGTAACAACGAACTTCAAAATGGGTTTTTCGCTACGGACACTTCCAATCTACTCCGTTAGGCCCTAAATGATGTTTGGGAGTGTTTTGGAGCATTCGGTTACCTACTGCACGAAAATCGAAGCAAAACGGGTGTTTCGGCACCCGAATGCACTGTTTCGCGCCCCGAACTTCTGTTGAATTTTTTCGCACGAACATACCCAATAGCCTCCATTGGACCCAAAACGATGTTAGGGAGTGATTTGGCGCGTTTCGGTACCTTCTGCATGCAAAACGGAGCGAAACGGGCCCGTTTCGGTGCCCGGATGCACTGCCTCGTAACAACGAACTTCAAAATGGGTTTTTCGCTACGGACACTTCCAATCTACTCCGTTAGGCCCTAAATGATGTTTGGGAGTGTTTTGGAGCATTCGGTTACCTACTGCACGAAAATCGAAGCAAAACGGGTGTTTCGGCACCCGAATGCACTGTTTCGCGCCCCGAACTTCTGTTGAATTTTTTCGCACGAACATACCCAATAGCCTCCATTGGACCCAAAACGATGTTAGGGAGTGATTTGGCGCGTTTCGGTACCTTCTGCATGCAAAACGGAGCGAAACGGGCCCGTTTCGGTGCCCGGATGCACTGCCTCGTAACAACGAACTTCAAAATGGGTTTTTCGCTACGGACACTTCCAATCTACTCCGTTAGGCCCTAAATGATGTTTGGGAGTGTTTTGGAGCATTCGGTTACCTACTGCACGAAAATCGAAGCAAAACGGGTGTTTCGGCACCCGAATGCACTGTTTCGCGCCCCGAACTTCTGTTGAATTTTTTCGCACGAACATACCCAATAGCCTCCATTGGACCCAAAACGATGTTAGGGAGTGATTTGGCGCGTTTCGGTACCTTCTGCATGCAAAACGGAGCGAAACGGGCCCGTTTCGGTGCCCGGATGCACTGCCTCGTAACAACGAACTTCAAAATGGGTTTTTCGCTACGGACACTTCCAATCTACTCCGTTAGGCCCTAAATGATGTTTGGGAGTGTTTTGGAGCATTCGGTTACCTACTGCACGAAAATCGAAGCAAAACGGGTGTTTCGGCACCCGAATGCACTGTTTCGCGCCCCGAACTTCTGTTGAATTTTTTCGCACGAACATACCCAATAGCCTCCATTGGACCCAAAACGATGTTAGGGAGTGATTTGGCGCGTTTCGGTACCTTCTGCATGCAAAACGGAGCGAAACGGGCCCGTTTCGGTGCCCGGATGCACTGCCTCGTAACAACGAACTTCAAAATGGGTTTTTCGCTACGGACACTTCCAATCTACTCCGTTAGGCCCTAAATGATGTTTGGGAGTGTTTTGGAGCATTCGGTTACCTACTGCACGAAAATCGAAGCAAAACGGGTGTTTCGGCACCCGAATGCACTGTTTCGCGCCCCGAACTTCTGTTGAATTTTTTCGCACGAACATACCCAATAGCCTCCATTGGACCCAAAACGATGTTAGGGAGTGATTTGGCGCGTTTCGGTACCTTCTGCATGCAAAACGGAGCGAAACGGGCCCGTTTCGGTGCCCGGATGCACTGCCTCGTAACAACGAACTTCAAAATGGGTTTTTCGCTACGGACACTTCCAATCTACTCCGTTAGGCCCTAAATGATGTTTGGGAGTGTTTTGGAGCATTCGGTTACCTACTGCACGAAAATCGAAGCAAAACGGGTGTTTCGGCACCCGAATGCACTGTTTCGCGCCCCGAACTTCTGTTGAATTTTTTCGCACGAACATACCCAATAGCCTCCATTGGACCCAAAACGATGTTAGGGAGTGATTTGGCGCGTTTCGGTACCTTCTGCATGCAAAACGGAGCGAAACGGGCCCGTTTCGGTGCCCGGATGCACTGCCTCGTAACAACGAACTTCAAAATGGGTTTTTCGCTACGGACACTTCCAATCTACTCCGTTAGGCCCTAAATGATGTTTGGGAGTGTTTTGGAGCATTCGGTTACCTACTGCACGAAAATCGAAGCAAAACGGGTGTTTCGGCACCCGAATGCACTGTTTCGCGCCCCGAACTTCTGTTGAATTTTTTCGCACGAACATACCCAATAGCCTCCATTGGACCCAAAACGATGTTAGGGAGTGATTTGGCGCGTTTCGGTACCTTCTGCATGCAAAACGGAGCGAAACGGGCCGTTTCGGTGCCCGGATGCACTGCCTCGTAACAACGAACTTCAAAATGGGTTTTTCGCTACGGACACTTCCAATCTACTCCGTTAGGCCCTAAATGATGTTTGGGAGTGTTTTGGAGCATTCGGTTACCTACTGCACGAAAATCGAAGCAAAACGGGTGTTTCGGCACCCGAATGCACTGTTTCGCGCCCCGAACTTCTGTTGAATTTTTTCGCACGAACATACCCAATAGCCTCCATTGGACCCAAAACG
The DNA here is from genome assembly GCA_015342445.1 of Digitaria exilis. NCBI lineage: Eukaryota > Viridiplantae > Streptophyta > Magnoliopsida > Poales > Poaceae > Digitaria > Digitaria exilis. The sequence goes on from JACEFO010000617.1 coordinate 11,100, forward strand.
ATGTTAGGGAGTGATTTGGCGCGTTTCGGTACCTTCTGCATGCAAAACGGAGCGAAACGGGCCGTTTCGGTGCCCGGATGCACTGCCTCGTAACAACGAACTTCAAAATGGGTTTTTCGCTACGGACACTTCCAATCTACTCCGTTAGGCCCTAAATGATGTTTGGGAGTGTTTTGGAGCATTCGGTTACCTACTGCACGAAAATCGAAGCAAAACGGGTGTTTCGGCACCCGAATGCACTGTTTCGCGCCCCGAACTTCTGTTGAATTTTTTCGCACGAACATACCCAATAGCCTCCATTGGACCCAAAACGATGTTAGGGAGTGATTTGGCGCGTTTCGGTACCTTCTGCATGCAAAACGGAGCGAAACGGGCCCGTTTCGGTGCCCGGATGCACTGCCTCGTAACAACGAACTTCAAAATGGGTTTTTCGCTACGGACACTTCCAATCTACTCCGTTAGGCCCTAAATGATGTTTGGGAGTGTTTTGGAGCATTCGGTTACCTACTGCACGAAAATCGAAGCAAAACGGGTGTTTCGGCACCCGAATGCACTGTTTCGCGCCCCGAACTTCTGTTGAATTTTTTCGCACGAACATACCCAATAGCCTCCATTGGACCCAAAACGATGTTAGGGAGTGATTTGGCGCGTTTCGGTACCTTCTGCATGCAAAACGGAGCGAAACGGGCCCGTTTCGGTGCCCGGATGCACTGCCTCGTAACAACGAACTTCAAAATGGGTTTTTCGCTACGGACACTTCCAATCTACTCCGTTAGGCCCTAAATGATGTTTGGGAGTGTTTTGGAGCATTCGGTTACCTACTGCACGAAAATCGAAGCAAAACGGGTGTTTCGGCACCCGAATGCACTGTTTCGCGCCCCGAACTTCTGTTGAATTTTTTCGCACGAACATACCCAATAGCCTCCATTGGACCCAAAACGATGTTAGGGAGTGATTTGGCGCGTTTCGGTACCTTCTGCATGCAAAACGGAGCGAAACGGGCCCGTTTCGGTGCCCGGATGCACTGCCTCGTAACAACGAACTTCAAAATGGGTTTTTCGCTACGGACACTTCCAATCTACTCCGTTAGGCCCTAAATGATGTTTGGGAGTGTTTTGGAGCATTCGGTTACCTACTGCACGAAAATCGAAGCAAAACGGGTGTTTCGGCACCCGAATGCACTGTTTCGCGCCCCGAACTTCTGTTGAATTTTTTCGCACGAACATACCCAATAGCCTCCATTGGACCCAAAACGATGTTAGGGAGTGATTTGGCGCGTTTCGGTACCTTCTGCATGCAAAACGGAGCGAAACGGGCCCGTTTCGGTGCCCGGATGCACTGCCTCGTAACAACGAACTTCAAAATGGGTTTTTCGCTACGGACACTTCCAATCTACTCCGTTAGGCCCTAAATGATGTTTGGGAGTGTTTTGGAGCATTCGGTTACCTACTGCACGAAAATCGAAGCAAAACGGGTGTTTCGGCACCCGAATGCACTGTTTCGCGCCCCGAACTTCTGTTGAATTTTTTCGCACGAACATACCCAATAGCCTCCATTGGACCCAAAACGATGTTAGGGAGTGATTTGGCGCGTTTCGGTACCTTCTGCATGCAAAACGGAGCGAAACGGGCCCGTTTCGGTGCCCGGATGCACTGCCTCGTAACAACGAACTTCAAAATGGGTTTTTCGCTACGGACACTTCCAATCTACTCCGTTAGGCCCTAAATGATGTTTGGGAGTGTTTTGGAGCATTCGGTTACCTACTGCACGAAAATCGAAGCAAAACGGGTGTTTCGGCACCCGAATGCACTGTTTCGCGCCCCGAACTTCTGTTGAATTTTTTCGCACGAACATACCCAATAGCCTCCATTGGACCCAAAACGATGTTAGGGAGTGATTTGGCGCGTTTCGGTACCTTCTGCATGCAAAACGGAGCGAAACGGGCCCGTTTCGGTGCCCGGATGCACTGCCTCGTAACAACGAACTTCAAAATGGGTTTTTCGCTACGGACACTTCCAATCTACTCCGTTAGGCCCTAAATGATGTTTGGGAGTGTTTTGGAGCATTCGGTTACCTACTGCACGAAAATCGAAGCAAAACGGGTGTTTCGGCACCCGAATGCACTGTTTCGCGCCCCGAACTTCTGTTGAATTTTTTCGCACGAACATACCCAATAGCCTCCATTGGACCCAAAACGATGTTAGGGAGTGATTTGGCGCGTTTCGGTACCTTCTGCATGCAAAACGGAGCGAAACGGGCCCGTTTCGGTGCCCGGATGCACTGCCTCGTAACAACGAACTTCAAAATGGGTTTTTCGCTACGGACACTTCCAATCTACTCCGTTAGGCCCTAAATGATGTTTGGGAGTGTTTTGGAGCATTCGGTTACCTACTGCACGAAAATCGAAGCAAAACGGGTGTTTCGGCACCCGAATGCACTGTTTCGCGCCCCGAACTTCTGTTGAATTTTTTCGCACGAACATACCCAATAGCCTCCATTGGACCCAAAACGATGTTAGGGAGTGATTTGGCGCGTTTCGGTACCTTCTGCATGCAAAACGGAGCGAAACGGGCCCGTTTCGGTGCCCGGATGCACTGCCTCGTAACAACGAACTTCAAAATGGGTTTTTCGCTACGGACACTTCCAATCTACTCCGTTAGGCCCTAAATGATGTTTGGGAGTGTTTTGGAGCATTCGGTTACCTACTGCACGAAAATCGAAGCAAAACGGGTGTTTCGACACCCGAATGTGTGACATCTCTGATGTCAAAAGAATTAAAAAGTGCAATTAAAATCAATGCAACAGGGAATTGGGTTGAAATTCAAAAATTCGTCAAAAATTCAATTATAATTCAAAAACAAGGGTTGTTTGGACACCCAACTGAAATCTCAAGACTTGGGTGCTGAACTTAAAAATCTCGGACCAAAAGAGTAGTTGTCATCACCTACAGCCCTTCGCGACAACCTCGCCACGGCGTTCGTTCCGCTCGATGACCCTCGAGCGGGGATGTCCGTCACGATCGAGCTTAGCCCGTATATCCGTCACGATCGAGCTTAGCCCGGATGTCCGTCACGATCGAGCTTAGCCGTATATCCGTCCCGATCGAGCTATGTCCGTGACGATCGAGCCATGTCCGTGACGATCGAGCTATGTCCGTCACGATCGAGCCTAGCCAGTAGTTTCCGTGACGATCGAGGCCGCACGATAGGACTTACCCTCGAGCGACGTTCCGGCACGCTCGAGGCTCCGCAGCCAAGCTCGAGCACTCACCCTCGAGCGACGTTCCGGCACGCTCGAGGCTCCGCAGCCAAGCTCGAGCACTTACCCTCGAGCGACGTTCCGTCACGCTCGAGGCTTCGCAGCCAAGCTCGAGGGGGGCACTCACCCTCGAGTGGCGTTTCCGACCATTCGAGGCTCGGCAAGCTCGAGCTTGCGTTCAAGCTCGAAGCGCCGTAGCGCCTGGTCGAAGTGCCTGGTCCAAGCTCGAAAGTTGTGTCCCACACCTCAGACCCCAACTTTTAATTTTACCCGTTTCGAAGTTCAGTTCGAATTTTTGGAGAAAATTCGAATTTGGAAATCGGAGCTCCACGGGCATGCTACAGTGCCCCTGGCGCGCGCTGCGCTGGCCGGAGCTCGGCCGCCACGTGGCCGGCGAGCGGCGCAGGCGGCGCTGAGCTGGCCAAGCCGCGGCGGACGCTGGCGCTTGTCGCCTAGCTCTTGTCCGGCCACTCCCGAGCCATCACTTCGCCGCTGTCGCCTCGCCTCGCCTCGCGCCGCGGAGCGCCATCATACGGTCGCGCGCCGCCGTGGCCGCACGCGCGCTCGCGCCGCGCCGAGCGCACTGCAGGCGGTAGAGTCCATTCGCATCGCGCCAAAGCCTCTGCTGAGGATCTCCACTTCTTCACGCGATGATCTTTGACGCCCAACCGCGCGTGTGCGCTCTGTTCGAGCTCGCGCGCCATCAATGGCGACCGCGACAGCCACCCACGCGCTCGCACGCTCCCGAGGCCGCACAGTGCCTCCCTTGCGTGCTCAATCACTCCACCGCGCACTCACACCCCTCCTCTCACTCGCTCACTTGGCCATTTCCACTTCCCCGCGCTCGCTCGGTCTTCTTCCTCCTCGCGACGCGCAAGCCGAACCCAAGCTCTTCGCGAAATTCCTCGTCCACGCTCCACCATTCCCAAATCCATCCCGCACGGAGCTAGTCCACTCCACCAGCTCCAAAACCCCCAACTTTCCCCAAGACATTGACCCTTCTCCGGCGAGAATTCGTGAATTCCCCCAAATCGCGATTTTCGGCCGCCGGAGCACCCGCACGTCGAGCCCCTACTCCGAGCCGTCCCCGAGGTCAACCGAGCACGCCATTGGCTTCCTCGAGCTCCACTGGTGCTCTAGGACCCCTCGAACCTCGGCGAACGACCCCGAGCTCACCGGCGTAGAAGCCGCGGCGGCCGCGCCGCCACCACCTCGTCGCCGGCGAAACTCCGACCATCCCCGGCCTCCCAACCGTCCCCAAACGACTCGTGGTGAGCCCAGGAAGCTTTTCCCCCACTTCCCCGAGCCTAGTTCGCCGCCGTTTGGCCGGCGCAACTCCGGCGAGGTCCCAGGGACCCAAGTTCATCGTCTACCTTTGTTTAGGGGTCTCTGCGCAAAAGTCCAGGGACTCGTTCGCGAAGTTTTGAAAGATCTAGGGTTCTCTGCGTAAAAAGATTCTTAAGTCTAGGTTTGATTTTCCCGAAATTGTAAAATCCATTAAAAATCGTACAAAAATCAGAAAAATGCACAAAAATACTCTCTGGATTCGTGAGAGTCTAAACTACAATCTCTATTAGACATGTTTGTACTTTTGACGAACTGTTTGTGAATTAAAATTCAAACTATGAAAACCTAAAGTTGTGCACCATTTCAAATCCAGAGCTACGCTAGGGTTGAGCTTTGGATATGTTGTTTGTAGTGACTTTGGACAGCTTGTGTCCAAAGGGGACTAAAAAAAATATGAACTACAGCTCCTGTTATGAATTAAAATAGGTTTTCTGTCTTTTTGCAGTGCAGAAATCATTAAAAATAATCTGGGCAGTGAAAAATCACCATTTTGCTCCAGAGGACTAAAAACTTGTTAGCACACCTGTGAAAAATGAGAAACTTAATTTTTGCTCTGTTTAGGATGGCAAATAATTAAATATGTGTTTTTGGTTAGAAAATCATTGAGGACTACCCAAGGGTTATTTTGAGCCACCACTTGGCCAGAGCCCTCCTCATACTTATGCCTAGCTTTGGTAGAAAGATCTCCTGAAATAGATGAAAATTCAATTTATTATGCATTTATTTCACTTTCTGCAGCTAGCTGTTTGCACATTTTTAATAAATTATGTGTAGCGCAAAATTAGCTAAGTTTTGGAATGAGCTTAGCTCTTATACTCCAGTAGCTGTCATAAAGTTTATAGATAAAAATGATGAACAGAATTGGAGAAACAAAAATGAGAAGTAATCTAGATGGAAATCGATTTATATAAAAGAATAAACCTTTTTGTAGTTAGTTAGAATAAAATAAATGGAATCTGAAATTCCAGAACAGCCACCCTAAGTTATGCATCTCATGTAGAAGGCGCCATCCCGGACGGCAACTACCACCTCATTCCCGCAGACGTGGAAGAAGTCCCGGAGGAAGGTGCCGGTGCAGACGTGACCAACCCGGAGGCTAACCCCCAGTCCGAGCAAGAAGGCAAGCCCCGGAGCATAACCTAACTTTACCAAATTATGCACTTTGAATTCTCTATGTTTGTGCATTTACGTTTCAAGGAATTGATTGAATACCTTAGCTGCACATTTCCTAGTACCTATGACTTGCAATACTAGTATGAAAGGATCGATAGGGCATTGCTTTAGGTCCGTTACAAGTCGAGTGATTTCCTGTCACTCGCGAGACATAGGAATTGCTTGTCTTTACTTATGTTGGAATCATAAGGATTGACGGGCGGGATGATAGATGTAGATCTCCCGTCCGTGTATGATAATTGATTAAGGTCGAAATGTGTGGTTGAGTGTGTCAAGTTTTTGAACGTACCACATGCATGCCGATGTATGGGGATCGGTAAGCCCGGTACCAGATTGAAGCAGCTAGGGCCGATAGCCATCTCTCCTTGGAAACTTTGTTTTCCCCTGCCGTACACTTGTGGATATATGCGTGAGACTGTGAGTGAAGCAGTAAACCTTTATCCTAAGGAAATGGACCCGGTTCCGAATTGTGGATCGATGGGAAAGGTTGGGAAATGCTTGTACCTTTTATAGCAAGCAGAGTATCCGTGTGTGTTGGGTTTCCCCTGGCCAGGTAGCAAAATTCGGTTCGAACTGTCCGCTTCTCGCGGTTAATGAGACTGCTTGACCGCCCTGCTACATTGAGTAACAAGTGGAATTATGAGATTATGAACTTGTTCTATGAATTAATTTGTATTGCACCACTTGTATGCTTAGAGAGGATGCTAATCTAGAATGGTTAAATTTACTAGAAATGATGCTAAAACTTGAAAGCAAGGATCTACCTTTAGTTGCTTTTTGGCAAACAAACCCACCAGCCAAAAGCCTCTCATTGTCTAGATGTCGGTGATGTAGTTTTCACCCGACGGGTAAGCCTTGCTGAGTATTAGTATACTCAGCCTTGCTTGTGGCATTATTTTACAGGTATCCTTTTGGATGTGGATGCTATGACTTGGCCTGTCCAGGTTCCACCTGGCTGGCACATCGAATGGGTTCCGTCCTCTGGCGAGGATCGGGAGGAGTAGCTTCGTGGCAGGCTTCAGCACGGAGTTACTTGTATCGTCGTTAGATTGTTTTACTTCCGCTGCAATGGACATCTAAATTCAGTTGTTATGAACTTTTATTCCGCTGCAAGACTTGTACTCTGATTTTCAATTTGATCTCGGTTTGTAATAACTTGTGATACCTATGTGTGTAAGTTAATTTGTGGAATGTTGTAATCTCTGGAACTCACCTTCGTGTGGGCGTGCTGTTGTTTCGATCGAGAAAAGAACGTGGTTTATCGGGTTTAATCCGACGGCGCTCCAGCTTATTCCGGATTAAGTGCCTGACTACTTGATTAGTGGTCCCGGGTACTTAACTTGGAATAATTTCGGAGTGGTCCGCCACAGCTGGCATCAGAGCCGAAACAGCGCACCGGAGAGACCAACAAACCTTAAATAAATATTTTTGGAATAAAATTTGCCAACTCGTACTTCCGCCGTGCTTTTCGGTGGAAGGTTGTTGTTAGGACCGCTAAGGATGTTACCTAGAGCGTGAAGCCTATGTGGGTTAAGGGATCACGATATGATAGGTGGCAAATAGTATATTATACTGACTTCCAGCACATTTCATTCTGTCATTTACTTTCCGCAATGGTGGGCGCAAGGTACGGCGATTGCTGTAACGTACCACGGCACTATATGAAAATATAGTGGCGGCACATAGTCAATACGCTGTGATGGCGTATGAAACTAGAATAGGATGGTGGGCGCAAGGTACGGCGATTGCTGTAGCGTACCACGGCATCATATGCAAATATGATGGCGGCACAAAGTCAATACGCTATTCCAATAGCGTATGAAACTGTCAATATGTTGCCTTGGTGACATATGAACATTGCCCGTTCAATGTTAAACGTTCGGGTGCCACCTCTATAGTGGGTGGTAATGAATGGAGACGCTTTCGTGAGTGCTGGCACGAAAGGTTGATTATACATGCTCTGGAATGGAATTTTCTGCAGGTACACTAACCGCGAATCCGTATGTTGAAACGGTTAGAAAATTCGGCTAGTTAATATAGGGAGAGACGGATATTGCCTAGCCACCGGCACTAACTTCGTAAGCCAAAAGTTATTGGCATGTGTGTTGGCGAGAACGAATAGGCCGCTCATGCATTGCATCTCACTGAATTAATATCGAATTTTAATAATGACCAAATCGAACCGCCGTCAAAGAAATTGAAATCACAACCCAAAAATCCTGCTGAGAACAATCTGTTTGCACCCTTAATTCGAAACTGAAAACGTTGTCGAACGAAAAAGTGTTCAACATGAAAGTTGTCATAAATATTATGAAGTAAATGCCGGAGAAATTTCAACGAAAATGGTTCAGTAAAATTGGAGTTATGCTAAAAATGGTAACCCCCTGTCTGCTGGAAATTTCTGGGGACAGTGAGATAAAAATTGAATTTTTACACCATCTTAACGACAGTTTCTGCTCAAACCTCCAACATGAAACTTGTTAGGAATTATTTAAACAATGTCCTGGCCAAATTTGGGAATTTTTGAGCTTGTAGATTTCGAGTTTTGTAATTTTTACCACCCTGCACAGAATCTGTTTTTGCTCTTTGGCACTAACCGGTTCTCACCCTTGCCCCTTTTCCTTTTGGTTCAGATGGACGCCCTCGCTGACCTGGCTAGCCACCCCAACGACGTGTCTTTCTCTGATTGCTTGGGATGGGAAGGCTTCCCTAGCATCTTGTGGTCGGTTCTACAGGCACTTGGCTACCCTACACCGCCACAATATGAGAGAATCCTCATCCGAGACCGTGGTGTGACTCGTTCCCGTGTGCGTTTGGTGGTACACCGTCACCCGCCGTGTCCTAGTTCCCCCACCTGGACGGTGGAAGTTCATGGACACCACATGGAGACGACTTGTGAGCTAGCTGCCTTGAATGGCATCAGTTCTTTTTGTGCTCAGAACCAGAGCTTGGTAGAGCACCAGTTGCTTGGGCTGTTCCCACCAACTCAGCCGGATGATCCCCACTGGATGAGGCGCTACCTTAGCTCTCCTTTGAGGATGGCGGAGAACCCCGTCGCAGCAGCCGCTTTGATGATGAGGTGGATACGGGCGTATCACCGTTTGCAGGCACTTCTTGGACGGTCGCAGAGCGAGATGCTCAACATTGCTATGGACATGTCCGCTCGCGCCCGTGACATAGGGGTTGAGAGGACCTCTTTGTCCATTGAGGTGACCACTAGAGATGCCATGATTGCTGACTTGGAGAGGCAATTGAATGACCTCCAGATTGCACACAACAACACCCAGAATGAGTTAGCACAAACTAGAGATGAGCTTGAGGAGGTACATGGTACCTTGGAGCATGCAAATGCTATGCTTGCCGCCCATGACGCTCAGCACCTTCTTGAGCAAGAAGGAGGGAATGGTGAAGGAGAGGCCCCCGATTCCGACATGGACACCGAGGATGACATGCCGCCCTTCCAGCTCCACCTTCACCTATGGGCAGCGAGGCTACCGCTAACAACTTGGATGATTTTTAGAGTGGTAGTAGCAAGTTTACTCCTCCGCTAGGCCTAGATTTTGGCTTCATGTTGTAATAGGCTAGATGGAGTTGAGCTCCCCTTATCTTTTGTGGCATTGTAAATTAATGGTGTGGTTGTGGTGTAAAACTTGATGATGTTGTTACAGCTGTGTTGAAAACATTCTGCAGCTGACCTTGTTTTAATTATTGATGGGTTTTCCATTCATTTCTGGGCTGTGATGTGAACTACAAAGTTGTTTGGAATTTGTCAAACAAAATGATCACCAAATTGCAACCCCATTGGTTAAGCGAAATAAAAATGGCAACCAAAACACTATAGCTCGGCCTGCTGAAAAACAGCAAATGCAGAGAGCTAAAGATTGAATTTTTCGGCTTAGTTCCAGTCCGAATTTGATTCTGAGCCCAACATGAAAGTTGTAGAGCATGAAATTTTCGAGCTACTGACTGAATTGGAGCATTTGACTTGTTTCCTGTCGGGAGATATGATTTTTCTTCCGAACTGCGTGCTGACTTGCCATTCTGCGCAGTACACTTTAATATATTGTCACGTTCTATCTTGTCATTCATTATGCAAGCTTATGGAATGTGGCTAATACAAGTACCTACTGCAGATGGCAATCACCCGCAGCGGTCACGACGCTAGTGGCTCCAACGCTAACCAGCAGGGGCCAGAGGGGCAGCAACAGCCACCGCCACCTCCTCCTCCGCAGCAACCTCCGACGTGGCAGCAGCTTTATGCCACGCAAACGGAGATTCTCCGGAACCTGCAGCATCAGCAGCAGATGATGCAGCAGCAGATGCTTCAGCAGGGAGGTCAACGGGCCCCTCAGCCTCAGGTGGCCAGATACGAAGATTTTCTGGCAACGCACCCGCCGATTTTCTCTCGAGCTGATGAGCCTTTGGAGGCCGACACCTGGATTCGAGCCATCGAGTCCAAGTTCACCATCCTGGCGACGCCTTGCACCTCCAACCGCAAGGTCGTGTTCGCGGCGCAGCAGCTCCGCGGCCCAGCTCTCCTTTGGTGGGAGAACTACCTGGCCCTGCAGCAGGAGGGTCATGTAGTTGAGTGGGATGAGTTCAAGGCTGCATTCAAGGCTCATCACATTCCGGCCGGTCTAGTAGAGCGGAAGCTGAATGAGTTTTTGGCGCTGACCCAGGGTACCCGCACAGTGCTCCAGTACTCCCAGGCCTTCAATGGTCTGTGCCCTTATGCGGGTCATCACGCCGACTCCGACGAGAAGAAGCTAGAGAGGTTCCGACGTGGCCTTAACACCAAGTTGAAGGCACAGTTGGCCACCACCCGTGCTGCCACGTACGGCGATCTCGTGAACCTTGCCATCACCCAGGAAGACGCCAATGTGGTGCACAAGGCGGAGAAGAAGAGGAAGACTCCCGCTGGACCGTCAAGCGCGCAGCCACAGAGGTTCCGCTTGGTTCCCCCGGCTGCACCGCAGGGACAGTCCAGGGCACCTCAGGGAGGTGGATGGGTTGCTAGGCCGCCACAGCCTAACGCGCCTCGTTTCCCTCCACCGCCGCAGCAGCAAGCACCAAGGCAAAATGCACAGCAGCCAGCTCGCCCTGGAGCCGGCTATCAGTGCTTCAAGTGTGGAAGTAAAGATCATTTTATCAAGGATTGCCCGCAGAACAAGCAGCAAAACCAACGCCCGGGAAATCAGCAAGGCAAGGGCAAGCAGCAGCAGCAGCGTGTGCAAGTTCGCCAAGGACGGCTCAACTACACCAACTTGGCCGACCTGCCCGAGGGAGCCCCAGACATGACTGGTATCTTCCCTATCTGCACTCAACCTGCTGTGATATTGTTTGATTCCGGGGCAACACATAGTTTTATAAGCACAAGATTTCATGTGAAATGCGGATTAAAATCTTACCATACCAAATCATCGTATGTGATATCAACTGCGGGAGGTAAATTGCATCCAACCAAGTCACCCACAAAGTTCCAATCAGGCTGGGAAGTAAAACATTTCCTACTGATTTGATTCTGCTTGGAATGGAAGGAATTGACATTGTGTTAGGAGCCAATTGGATGACTCAACATAAGGTTGTCCTAGATGTTGCGGAACGAGTTGTTGAGATAAACTCGCCTACGCATGGCCCGAGTGTGCTATATCTGCCACAACGGACTTGCGTCGATGCGTGTGCTTACACAATGGTAGAAACCCAACTAAAGGACATTCCGGTGGTATGTGAGTATGCCGATGTATTTCCGGATGACTTACCTGGGATGCCGCCGGATAGAGACATTGAATTCGTGATTGAACTTCAACCTGGCACAGCACCTATATCAAAGAGACCATATAGAATGCCGCCCAATGAATTGGCTGAATTAAAAATTCAACTCCAAGAATTGCTAGATAAGGGTTTCATTCGTCCAAGTGTATCACCTTGGGGATGTCCCGCTATCTTTGTGAAAAAGAAGGACCATTCCTTGAGGTTGTGTATTGATTACCGGTCTCAATGCGGTAACTATTAAGAACAAGTATCCGCTTCCCCGTATTGACATCTTGTTTGACCAATTAGCTGGCGCCAGAGTATTCTCCAAGATTGACCTTCGCTCTGGCTATCACCAAATCAAAATCAGGCCTTGTGACATTCCAAAGACTGCCTTTTCCACACGTTATGGACTTTATGAATTCTTGGTTATGTCCTTTGGACTCACGAATGCCCCAGCCTATTTCATGTACCTCATGAATTCGGTCTTCATGTCTGAACTAGACAAGTTTGTGGTGGTTTTCATTGATGACATTCTTATATATTCTAAGAATGAGGAAGAGCATGCCGAGCACCTTCGCATTGTTCTTCAGAGATTGAGAGATCACCAGCTCTATGCCAAGTTCTCCAAGTGTGAATTCTGGCTTGAGAGCGTGAAGTTTTTAGGTCACACGGTTTCCAAGGATGGTATATCCGTGGATCCAACCAAGGTACAAGAGGTGCTAGATTGGCAACCACCTACCTCTGTCCATGAGATTCGGAGTTTTCTGGGTTTAGCCGGTTATTACCGCCGTTTTATTCCGGATTTCTCTCGGATAGCAAAGCCCATGACCGAACTCTTGAAGAAGGGAGTTAAATTTGAGTGGAATGACAAATGTGAGGAAGCTTTCCACACCTTGCGAAGACATTTAACTTCAGCCCCAGTTTTGGCTCAGCCCGATTGCACCAAGCCTTATGATGTCTATTGCGATGCATCAGGCACCGGTCTTGGCTGTGTTCTCATGCAAGAAAACCGGGTCATTGCTTATGCTTCTCGAGCACTTCGGCCTCATGAGCAAAACTACCCCACGCACGATCTTGAGTTAGCAGCGGTCATTCATGCTCTCAAGATGTGGAGACACTATTTGATGGGTGTTCCCTGCAACATATACACAGACCACAAGAGCCTCAAATATGTCTTCACTCAGGCACATTTGAATATGAGACAGCGAAGATGGTTGGAGTTAGCAAAGGACTATGACCTTAGTGTGCATTATCACCCCGGGAAGGCTAATGTAGTTGCGGATGCACTAAGCCGCAAGGCTCGTTGTCATTGTCTTTCCGTGGAGTCCTACGCTGACACCCTGTGTCATGAAATGGCAAAGCTCAATTTGGAGATTGTTCCACACGGGTACTTCAGCCATATTGCAGTGGAACCAACCTTGCACGATCAGATTGTTGTAGCCCAATTAAATGACGCGGGCATTAAAATTCTTAAAAGGAAATTGTCTAAGGAGAAGGTGAAAGAGAAGTACAAGTGTTTCCGGTTGGATGGGCAGGGAGTGATGTGGTTTGGACATCGCCTCGTGGTGCCCAAAAACACGGAACTCCGGAGGAAGATTATGGATGAGGCACATCTCTCTAAATTTTCTATCCATCCCGGCAGCACCAAAATGTACCAAGATTTGAAACAAAACTTTTGGTGGACTCGGATGAAGCGAGAAATTGCCACATATGTGTCGGAATGTGACACATGCCAGCGGGTTAAGGCCAGCCACTTGAAGGTAGCAGGCACGCTTCAACCTCTACCTATTCCCTCATGGAAGTGGGAAGATATAAACATGGACTTTATTGTTGGACTTCCCAGAACCCCTCAGGGGCATGACTCCATTTGGGTAATTGTGGACCGCCTTACCAAGACCGCACATTTTATTCCGGTCAATACCTTTTATAACGCTAAGAAGTACGCGGAGATTTATTTGGAGCGGATCGTTTGTCTACATGGGGTACCCAAGACGATAATTTCAGATCGTGGTGCTCCGTTCGTAGCACGCTTTTGGGAACAGTTGCAATTATCCCTAGGCACCAAACTGATCCGTAGTTCAGCATATCACCCACAGACCGATGGGCAGACGGAAAGGGTAAATCAAATACTTGAGGATATGCTTCGAGCTTGTGTTATCCATTATGGGAAGAATTGGGAGAAATGTTTATCTCTGGCTGAATTCTCCTATAACAACAGCTACCAAGCGAGCCTTAAAATGGCACCTTTCGAAGCCTTGTATGGTAGAAGATGTCGGACCCCGTTGTGTTGGTCCCAGGCAGGCGAGAGGTATGCTTATGGCCCTGACCTTGTAAAGGAAGCAGAGGAAAAGGTTAGAATCATTCGTGAAAATTTGAGAACTGCCCAGTCACGGCAAAAGAGTTACTTTGATCAACGGCGGAAGCCACTTCAGTTTGAAGTTGGTGATCACGTGTATCTTAAAGTCTCCCCGACCAAGGTGTGCAAAGATTTGGACTAAAAGGAAAGCTTGCACCTCGTTATATCGGCCCGTATGAAATTACTCAGCAATGTGGGCCGGTAGCCTATCAAGTGAAGCTTCCCGAAAACTTTCAGCTGTACACAATGTATTCCATGTTTCTCAACTCAAGAGGTGTCTTCGTGTTCCGACCGAAGTTGTTGAACAAGAGGAACTCTCGGTTGAACCGGATCTCTCTTATGATGAGCATCCCGTTAAGATCCTCGACGAGAAAGAGCGACAAACACGAAGGAAGGGAGTTAAAATGTACAAAGTTCAGTGGAGTCATCACTCCGAAGATGAAGCCACGTGGGAAACCGAGGACTATCTTAGGAAGAATTTCCCCGACATACTTTCATAAGCCGAGGTATTTCTTTTCCCCTCGCTTTCTCTAGTTTTTTAAATCGAATTTAGGACGAGGTCTTTAAGGGGGGTGAGGGTTCGTATGAAATCTCTGATGTCAAAGAATTATAAAGTGAATTAAAATGGCAATGCAACAGGGAATATGGGGTTAGAAATTCAAAATTCGGTTTAAAAATTCAATTAATAATTCAAAACCAAGGGTGTTTTGGACACCAAGGCTGAAAGTTCAAGATGGGTGCTGAACTAGATATAATCTGGACGGAAGAGTAGTGGTGTCATACTACAGCTTGCCGCGGACAACTCGCCTACGTTGGTTCGTATCCGGTGCAAGATGGACCCTCGAGCAGGGAACGGTATCGAGTGCTTAGCCCCTATATCCCGATCGAGTGGTGTGACGGACGAGCTATGTCCGTTGACGATCGAGCTATGTCCGGGAGAGCTATCGTCCGTACGTATCGAGCCTAAGCCAGTAGTCGTCACGATTCGAGCCTAGCGGACCAGTAGTCAGAAAAAAGCTCCGCAGTGACGATCGAGGACCTCAGCCACTCGAGGCGACTGTGATCCGAGCATCGGACTCCGACACTGGTGCTTGCCGACGTCACGCACAAAGCCGTACGAGCGAGGGCAACTTAGCCATCGACGGCGACGTTCCGTTTCAGCTCGGAAGGCTCGCAGCCAAGGGCAGGGGGGACCACTTACCTCGAGCGACGTTCCGTGGTCACGCTCGACGGCTGCCGCAGCGCAGCGCTCGAAGGTACTTACCTTCGAGCGACAGTTCCGGCACGCTCGAGCGCATCGCAGCCAAGCTCGAGGGGGGCACTCACCACTCGAGTGGCGCTTCCGACCAATTCGAGCTCGCAAGCCTCCGAGCTTGAGCGGTTCAGCTCGAGCGGCCGAGGCGCTGGTCGAAGTGCCTGTCAGCTCCGGAAAGTTGTGTCCAGACACCTCAGACCCGAACTTTTAATTTTAACCGTTTCGAAGTTCAGTTCGAATTTTGGAGAAAATTCGATATTTGCAAATGGAGCTCCAACAGGGCATGCTACAGTGCCCTGGCGCAGCGCTGCAGCTGGCCGGAGCTCGGCCGCCACGTGGCCCGCGAGCGGCGCAGGGCGCGCTGAGCTGGCAAGCCGCGGCGGACGTTGGCGCGCGTGTCGCGCTAGCTCTTGTCCGGCCACTCGACGTGCCGATCACTTCGCCGCTGTGCTGTCGCCTCGCTCGCGCCGCGGAGGCATCATACGGTCGACGCGCCGCTGTGGCCGACGCGCGCATCCGGCGCGCGCGAGCGAGCTGCAAGGCGGTAAGATCATTGCGTCGCGCAAAAGCTCTGCTGAGGATCTCCACTTCATACGCGATGATCTTTGACGCCCAACCGCGCGTGTGCGCTCTGTTTCGAGACTCGCCGCGCCATCAATGCGACCGCGGACAGCCACCCACGCGCTCGCACGCTCCCGAGGCCGCACAGTGCCTCCTTGCGTGCTCAATCACTCCACAGCAGCACTCACACTCACTCGCTCACTGGCCATTTCACTCCCCGCGCTCGCTCGGTCTCTTCCTCCTCGCGACAGCGCAACCGAACCCAGAGCTCTTTCGCGAAATTCTCTCGTCACGCTCCACCATTCCCAAATCATCCGCGCACGGAGCTAGACCACTTCACTAGCTCCACTCCCGAACTTTCCCCAAGACATTGGGCTCTCCGGCGAGAATTTGGAATTTCCCCCAAATCGCGATTTTCGGCCGCCGCACCCGCACGTCGAGACCCGTAGAGCCGACCCCAGGTCAACCGAGCACGCCGGGTTGGCTTCCTCGAGCTCGCACTACGGTGCTACTAGGACCCTCGAACCTGGCGAACGACCCCGAGCTCACCCGGCGATGACAGCCGCCGGCCGCGCCGCCACCACCTCGTCGCCGGCGGAAACTCACGTACCACCGAAGCCTCCCAACGTCCCCCAAACGACTCGTGGTGAGCCAGGAAGCTTTTCCCCCACTTTCCCCGAGCCTAGTTCGCCGTCGTTTGCCGGCGCAACCCGGCGAGGTTCCCAGGCAAGTTCATAGTCTACCTTTGTTTAGGGTCTCTGCGCAAAAAGTTCCAGGGACTCCGTCGCGAAATTTGTGAAAGATCTAGGGTTTCTGCGCAAAAAAGATTCTTAAGTCTAGGTTGATTTCCCCGAAATTGTAAAATCCATTAATAAATCGTACAAAATCAGAAAAATGCACAAAATACTCCCCTGATTCGTGAGAGTCTAAACTTACAATCTCTATTAGAGCATACTTTTACATAACTGTTTTTGAGCTAAAATTCAAAACTATGAAAATGAAAGTAGTGCACCTTCAAATCCAGAGCTCCGCTAGGTTGAGCTTTGATATGTTGTGTGTAGTGACTTTGGGACAGCTGGTCCAAAGGACCTAAAAAATATGCCCAGTATAGCTCCATTTATAATTAAAATGTATTTCTTTCCTTTTTGCAGTGCAGGAAATCTTTAAAAAATATCGTTGCAGTGAAAATCACCCGTTCTTCCGGCGACCTTTAAATAAACCTGTATCACACCTAGTCGTGAAAAATGAAAAAAGAAAATCATTGAGACTACCAAGGGTTATTTTGAGCCACCACTTGGCCAGAGCCCTCCTCATACTTATGCTTAGCTTTGGTAGGAAGATCTCCTGAAATGGATGAATTTTCAATTTTTATGAATTTATTTCATTTCTGCAGCAACTGTTTGACATTTTTAATAAATTATGTGTAGCTCAAAATTAGCTAAATTTGGAGTGAGCTTAGCTCTTATACTCCAGTAGCTGTCATAAAGTTTATAGCTAAAAATGATGAACAAGAATGGAGAAACAAAAATGAGA
>JACEFO010000619.1:0-27330 GCA_015342445.1 Digitaria exilis
CTGGCGGACAGCGATGGTCTCCTCCGCGGATGGCGGCGACGTTGTTTCCCCTTGCCCAAGCACCCATCATCACGATGAGTTTGTGACATCTCGTCAATGGATTGCTTGGAGGACCCATGGTGACAGGGTGTCGTCATCCGTTTGGCCCACGGCGGGAGCGATGAGGTTTTAGCTGCCAGCAGGGGAGGGTTGGGCAGTGGTGATTGTCTGCATAGGGCGGGAGGCGTAGGGAGGGGTGGCGGCTGGATAGGTGCTGCCCGATTAGAATTGATCGGGCAGGGGAGGGTCGTCGCTGGGGGCGGGCAAGGGTGGGAGGGGGCGCAGGGGAGCGGCTCGAAGAATTAGGAGGGAGCGAGTGATGGGGATCGGGAGATCACGCAGGAAGACTCGCGAACGAGCCTGGGTCCGCCCGATCGATCGATCGCTAAGGGGGGGGGGCGACTGGAGATCGCGAGTTCACGATAGGAAAGCACGAACTTGGGTGGAAGGTGCGCCCCTAACCAATACCTAAGTAATACATCGCATAGGGGAATAGCATGAAATTAAACTTAAGTAGTACGCTACAATCATGGAACATTTACCAGAAGCTTAGCTTAAACATAATCATCTTCAGAATGTTATTTTATCCTGATTGGATATTAAAAAAAATATAAACTATCATATAAAGGTCTAACTAATGCAGCAATCTGATAACAATTCTGTCATTACTACAATCTATTTATAAATTTGTGAAGGCTATAACTGCTAGTATAATTGGCTTGGCCTTTGAGTCCCTTTCAAATAAAACATCAACTTACCAAGTACATTTGAGACATGATGAACAACAACCATCTTCGTCTTGTTTGACAGAAGCCCTTTTAACTGCTCAATATCCGGAACCTCTTCTCTAGTCAACCCAACATACTTTAAAGTGGCACCAGTCTTCTGGGAAACAAATTGCCATGGGAAGAATAGCACTATGATGCTCCGCAACTGTAAGAAGAATCTGATAAACAAATAGGAGAAAGTTTCTTATCAAGTACAAGACTGCATATTTTCGAAGAATACAAATCCGAAATGCCTGACAAAATTTGGGGTTCAACAAATTAGCATTAGCACCTGGAATTAATTAGACTGATACTTACTAAAAAAACTACAAAAGAATGCCAATGACGAAACAATAATTTATCTTAAAAAAAAAAGATGATGCTGAAAAGCCAAAACTGTGACAGAAAGCACTATTTTCAGTCGCATAATCGTATAGAAAGTTAGGAACATAAGCAGCAGCTAGCGGGAAATAGTGGACTACCTCATCTCCTTGTTTATGTTAGATAGGCCCCATGAATAGGCTACCAAATTGATAGCTTCTGTAGCATTACGTGTGAAAACTATCTCTCTGCTATCTGCTGCATTGACAAAATTTGCAACTTTTCTTCTTGCATCTTCATATGCATCAGTAGCTCTCGCGCTGATGCCATTGAAGCGAAGATGTCAGAAAAGGTATTGTGCAAACATACAAGGGTAGTGAAAAAACACCAAAAAATTGAAACACAAGATGAACTCAAGAACATTAACCAAATCATACTACGAAGTATGAACCAACATATTTAACATATATCCTCCTATTGACAGTGCACAAGTTGGATTATTTTCGCATATTACCGAAAAGCCAAGATCATCAAATATTACATAATTATTATCAATAGAATCTACATTTGGTACATGAAGAATACATGAGGAAGCGATTAGCAGAATGAAACAAAAACAGCAGAACAAGTCCTACAAAGCAACAAACTGGCTTATACAAACTTGGTAATAGTCAATGCACACTCTAAGTAAGATAGTATTAACACGAACTTCAAAGTTTTGATACATAGAATCATGAAATAATATACGGATGTATTTATTACCTGAGTGCATGAATACCTCAATGAACATTTGAGTTGTACGATCGGTAGTACTCATCTAATGTTTTGAGTACACTAATAGGTTTTTGTGATGTTGCAGCATTGTCGAAGTACACTAATTTGGCACCATCAAATTTCCTGCAAGTTTCAATGGTAAAGATGAGGCCGTGGTCTGTAAACTAACAGAAGCTAGTAATAAACAGACTATAAGGCTACAACTTGAAAAATAAAACACAGGATCAAACAATGCAAGAGAAAATCAGTGTTGCAATTCCTCAGAGGCATTGATAAGAATAACTCAAAGGAAAAGAAGCTATTAAACATAGATCTTACTTGTGCTTCGCAGACTAAAAAATATAATAATTAAGATAAATGTAGCCAGGCTTAGAAATGGGATCAATCAGATTAAAATCCACACAGCAGCACCGATGCATCACCAACCAAGCAATATGCTACAGAAGCCCACATCTTTTTTTATATAAGCAAATGGAAATGGCTTTAGGCTGAAAATAAAAAATACAATCCAGATAGCTAAGAGCATTCATTAAGATATTTAGCACCCAACTCAAGGACAATGATTGAGTTATTCTGATTTAGCTCGAGAACAACAAATAGAACAGTATCTGCCTGTCCATGGGGCATTGATGATTAGAGAAGCTGCGCCGAAACCAAACACAAAGTCACAAACTAGTGAAAGGCCAAAATCAACTGCCTTGCCTCAAGAAATGAGGTCTGAGCAAGTTGGAAGAAACCCTCAACATGATCACCAGATAAAAAAATAATAAAAAAAACAGCCAAACAGAAAACCATGTCCATCCTATTATCCAAGACCTATCCTATCAATGGCCTTATAGCCCCAGCAAAGGCACCAGAGATGAGCCTCTCTAAATTTTATGCTGAACTTTATGTATGAGTAAAGCATTGCCAAAACCCATTTGTTTTGAAACCTTCTATATACCGATGATTCACAAAAAGGAAACTAAGTTGGCACAATCAAGTTTCTGTAAATTTTAATCGATATCTACTAACTAACAGAAGCTAGTATTGCATATTATAAGACTGATTTGCAATATAAAATGACAATCCAACAGTGCAACATAAAAATCATTGGTGCAATTCCTCAGACGCATTGACAGAAATAACTTTCAAAGGGAACGGGTAATTTAAAAATGGGCCTCACTTGTCTTCAAAGAATAACATGTATCAGGTCAAGGGAAACGTAACCAAACTTAGAAATAGGACCAATCTGTGAAAAATCCACAGACCAACATTGCATTGATACCTGCATCAGATAAGCAATGTGGTACAGAGACCCAAATCTTTATAAACAAATGGGATGGCTTTAGGCAGTAACAAATTGACAGTATTACAATCAAGATAGGTAATGCAGTCATTAAGATCTTAGCACCAAACCACAAGGATTACACTAATTTAGTTGCCAGACATCAGTGATCAGACAAGCAGCAATTAAGCCAAATATAGAATGGTGAAGGTCTGTGAGGTACGAGGCATAAATAAAGATCAGTTCATCCTGACTTCTAGATAAGCAAAGTTTGTGTGTCCTAACCTTGACCAGAACCAAGTTATGTCAAAACTTAACGAACATGAGACATTCAATTTCACCATTCAAAGCAGGCACAACAACCAACAAAGGTTTTTATATTCATCCAATGAGAACCTGAATTTATCTCATCAATGGTCCTTAATAACTAGTGGAACTACATTTGTAATTTATTGGCTATGGGCCTATGACACTGAGGCCTTGTATAGTTTTGTGTAGAAAGTTGGTGTTTTTACTATACAATTTTAAACAAAAATTAAGAAGACAAAACATGATCTAATTATAAAACTAATTACATGGATGAACACAAAATCACGAGACAAAGTAATTAAGCCTCATTAATCCGTCATTAGAGACTATTACTGTAGCATGATATTGTCTAATCGTGCTCTAATTAGGCTTAATAGATTCGTTTCGCAAATACACTGCGGGCTTGTGGAATGGGTTTTCCCATTTATTCACACTTAGTACTTGTAATTCGTCCTGAAACAGTCAAACTTACTGTAGCAATGCGTCAAGTTGACGATCTAAACAAGGCCTGATTCAACAGAAGGAAACAAAAACAGAAAAATTAAGATATATAGTAATAGCTAGAGACGCAAACTGTTAATTTATACCCATGAAAAAAAGTAACGACTTGTAGTTAACAATTAGAAGCTCGGAAATATGTGCAATTACTATATATCCCAAGAGAAACCCCATATGAAACGGAGATAGGAGGGCGGAGTGACCTGGTGGGAGGATGGGGAAGTCGACCCGGGTACGGTGGCCCAACGAGGCGGCCGGCTCCGCCTCCCGCGATGGCGCTGCTACAGCCCGCCTCGAGGAGGGCCTAACGAAGCCGCTAACGATAGCGGAGCCAGGGAAGAAGCAGCGGAACGCAGCCACCATGCGCGCCGTGGTTAGGGTTTAGGAGCAGTGGCGGTGTGTGTGTGGTCGTCTGGGGATGTAGATGCGTGGAGCTGCTTCAAATCGTTGCTCTCTTCTTGCTTCACATCACCGTGTTCTACTTTCTCAAAGGGAAAATTAGATCAGTACCATTAAAAGATTGCATCTTTAGAAAAATACCATTGAAATATTTGGCTTTAGAATCTAGCATTAAAAGGTTTGTTTGTTGAATGTTTTTACCATTGCCGTTAACTGCACATTAACTTGCTATGAAGAAAGATCTAAGCCGCATAAGGCCTGCACTCTTGTTCACACGTTGCTAAGGAAACTATGAACATTAAACTAATAAATACCAGCAGCCAAACAAGACACATTTGTTCACACGTTGTCCACATCATGGCTGATCACAAGTACCAGCAGCCAAAGTTGCATGCATTTTTCATACAAAAGACCATAATTCACAGTACCAACATAGTTAATTCATCTACTCAATGATGAGCCTCCGATTGATTCCTCCAGGTGATTGAATACTCATCTGGATCAATAACCCAGCTTACAGTCCTTTTTACCATTAATATTACTGAAGTATGCATTGACAGTCACCTCTATTCGACAAGTATTTTTTTGGATCAATCATATGCCAACACATAAATACTAGCAAAATAAGTACGAACTGGAAGAATATTGAGAGGTTCGGGGAAATTACCCTTCTGGAACTTCACTAGCATACATCCATTCTGAAATCCTCGATTCCTCGTCTCAGTGCTACAGAATCCCCAAACTAGGGTTCAGACCAACAGACGAAAGCACAATGAGAGAAGAGAGAGGGCGAAAAGGGGAGGGTGAGGGAGAGGTGCGCACCATGGAGAAGAAGCCGAGGAGCCGCCTTCGCCTCCGGAGAGGCGCGCCGGCGAGAGGTGTGCCGCCGGCGAGCCTGGGTCTGTCCGGTCTCGGCTTCTGTTCTTGCGTGCGTGCGTGCGTGTTGATCTGGGGACAGGGTTTTGGGCAGGGTTTTTTTTTTTTCTTGAGATTGTTTTGCGCAGGGTTTTGGGCTGTGCGTGTGTTTTGGGGGTAAAATTTTTTCATTTTGCTCCCTTTCTCGTAAGATTTTTACATATGGACCCCTGGGCGAAAGATTTTGAAATGGACCCGAAGTTAGGCGCCAGGTCCCTTAGCGCCCAGGTCGCACGGGTGGGCGTCAGGTCCCCTGGCCACGTGGGTTCCAGCGTGGGTGAAACCCTAGATCGGGTGCGGGAGCTGGGCGCCAGGTCGCCTGACGCCCACCCGTTAGACCTAGGCGCTAAGGCACCTGGCGCCCACCTTCCAGACTTTAAAACCGCCGCCGCCCCCTTTCTTTCTTCCTCTCCTCTTTTCTTTTCTCTCTTCTCTGTTCCAGACGCTAGCAGGCGCCGCCGCCGGCGACCCTGCGCCCGCCGGCCCCATGCGCCGGCGCCGCCGCCCGCCGCCGCCGCCCTCCTCCAAGGGAGCAAGGTAGCCTCCCTCCTCTTTTCTTTTTTCATTATTTTCTTGTTGTATTTCTAGTTGAAAATGAATACCCTAGGTTTTGAATAGGTGCCTTGAATCTTTGATTATTGCGGGGATTAAGTTGAATTAGCTGTGTAGATGGTCAATGTTGGATATGTGTGACCGTTTCGCTAGCAATTTTATCAATTTCTATGATATTTGTTGTGATGTTTAGCAAAATAAATATGAAATCCCCTATGTTTATTGGAAATATATAGGAATTTCAAATTGAAAGTTTGATTTGAGGTTCATGCAATATTCGTGATGCAATTAAATTGTCTTTGTTGCAATAGATGTATAAATTAGTCACATTGCGTTATGGTGGTAACGTGAGGACAAATCGTATGGGGGATTTTGAATTTGAGAAGATGGAAGTGGTTTCATTGTTTTTCAATGCTAGACCGTCGTATGGTGTGCTTGTGCGACGAATAAAGGATAGTTTGCTATGGTCAGAGTCTGGTGTTGATGTTGAGGTTCAAGGAGTCATTGATGTCGGGTTGAATGGGAGAAATAACAAACGACTGATCTCAATTGTTGGTGAAGTGGATTGGAACAATTATGTAACTCTTGTGATGAATAGTGAAGTTAGAGCGTTGGATTTTATTGTGGGGAAGGTGGTGAGACAATTATCTCGAGGCTTGGTGGCTGATATAGGTCGTTGTGAGGTTGCGGTGACGCAAGTACCGGAAGAAGATGATGTGGGAGGTGGTGGTTGTGATCATGATATGGGAGGTGGTGGTTGTGATCACGATATGGCAGGTGATTTTGCTGATGATATGGGAGGTGGCTTTGGTGATGATGTGGTAGGTGACATTGCGGATGAGCTCAGAGGCGGTGGTGGTACGGATTATGAAAGGGAAGGCGGTTTAGATGAAAGGAGAGGTCGCTCTGATGGAGCAGGAGGTGCGGAAGACCTTATCCAATTAGCATTGCCAACAGATGTGCCTGTGACTCCAGCTTTGATAATTCCAGATAATGGTAGCCCTTTGAATCATGGCAATATCCCAGTGACTGGCGATGACGAGACTTATGAGACCGCACGTGCCCTTGATTCTGATGATGACCGTGTGGTGCCTCCTGTGTCACCACGAACTGCTCAAATACTGAGACAATTCCTTCGTGACTGTGACCCTCTTGTTTCTGATTTTTGTGACCTCCGAGATTCACACAGAGCTATAGCTGATGGAGGGGTAATTGAATCTTTCATTCCGATGCCGGAGTCTACCACAATGATTCGGAAGGGGCATGTGTTTCCGAATATTGATGCACTTAAAGATGTGGTTGAAGGAGTACGCTATCGTGCATAACAGGCCACACCGTGTGAAGAACTCTCAAGCCGATCGTCGGTACACCCTTTTGTGCGAAGATAGTAATTGTGCATGGAAAGTGTGTGCTAGAAAGATTAAAGACTCCCCACAATTCAAGATCACTACTGTTGTTGGACCTCACACTTGTGGTTCGGCGGAGATAAATCAGAAGCATCGTCAATTGACTTCAAAGTTCATTGCCAATCGCCTGTTACCTGTTGTTAAGCTTCAACCTCAGTTGCCCATTAATGCGGTGATTGGGATTGTCAATTTGAAGTGGAAATACAAAATCATATACGGCAAGGCCTGGAGGGCTCATCAAACGGCTTTGAGAATGATATATGGTTCTTGGGAGGAGGCCTATGAGCGATTGCCTGTGATGCTGAATGCAATGAAAGCTGCCAATCCCGGTATGCACTATGAGTATGACCCCATTCCAAATGTCTTGAAAAATGGCCGACAGATCTTTCAGCGTGCATTCTGGTGCTTTGGTCAGTGTGTGGAGGCATTTAGGCATTGCAGGCCTGTTTTTTTCTATTGACGACACATTTTTAACAGGCAAGTATACGGGGACACTCCTTGTCGCTATTGCGATTGATGGAGACAATCATCTCCTTCCTTTGGCCTTTGGTCTGGTTGAGAAGGAGAATAAGGGTAGTTGGTCATGGTTTCTACGTTTAGTTCGGATCCAGGTTGTAGGTCCTAGGAGGCCTGTTTGTGTGCTGTCAGATAGACACGCCGGTATCTTGAACGCCGTGACTGAATCGATTCCAGGGCATTCACAGGTTGTGCATCATTGGTGTAGTCGGCATCTTGCTGACAATTTGGTGAAGAAGGATCATGTAAAAGAGAACTTTGAATTATTTGAGGATGTTGCAAGGCAACTGACTATTAAGTCATTTGAAAAGAAACTAGAGGATTTGAAACAAAAAACGAACGCAGAAGGCAAGAGATTGGCTACGAGGATTGCTGTCTGACGTGGAGAAATGGTCTAGAACACATGAGGTGGTTGGAGGTATAATTTGCAAACTAGCAACATGGCTGAGTGTTTCAATGGTTTGCTCAAAGGCTCCAGGCAGTTGCCAGTTACTGCCATACTTGCGTTTACGTTTTACAAGTCCGTAGAATGGTTTGCAAAGCATGAAGGGCAGGCTAGGAATTTGTTGAGCAAGGGTGAAACCTTGACACCGAAGTCCAAGCATTATCTGGACAATGCCAAGTTAGCAGCCAACGGTTTTTGAATGCAGTCTATTCCATCACCAGTCAGGGACATATGAGGTTACCTGAGCCAAGTGGATAAATGAAGCTGGCGAGGCGACAGAGGGTCAGAAGCACACCGTTGTCATCCTTGAAGTAATACATGCAATGTGGACGACCACAACAGTTCCATTTCCCTTGTGGGTACATGGGTTGCTGCTTGCAGAGCACGTCGGGTGTTTGTAGAGTCGAAGATCCCCATGTTTTCTCCGCCCAATATTACTTGGACACTTGGTCTGCTCGTTGGTTTCCTTTTTGTGACGAAAGCGACTGGCCACCATACGATGGGCCAAGTACATAGTCGACGAGACACACAAGTGGCAGGGGAGGGGAACGCGGAAAAGAACAAGATACAAAATGAAAATGGATCGGATTCCAGGGAAAACTCGTAGGGGAAAAGGGAATCCCTTTGTAGTCGACCCCGTAGAAACACAATGTGGAAAGTGTGGTGGTCTCGGTCACAATATGAGAACTTGTAAACGACGGCAGGTTAATGTTTTGTTTTATGTCTTTGTACTTTTCGTATATTTTTCAAACTCCTTATAACTGACATTTTTTCTATGCAGGATGGTGGCTCAGTTTCGGCTCCTGGACGAGCACTACAACCAGAAGCACCGCGCGAGGCGCATCGAGGCCAACCCAGACCAGGTATGAAAAAAACTAAGTATACAATATATGTAATCATGTTAAATTTACTGATTCCTCGTGTACACCTTGCTTTCAGGCCCTTCAATCCTTCGGCCCGAACGCATGAGGGCATTGGAGTCATACACTACGACCACCGCTACACGCCACTCCTCCAGCGTGCTGGCCTGCACGTTATCTCCTCAATTGTGAGGAGAGGTCTGCCGCCGTTCAACCCAACTGCCCTGACTGCGCTGATCGATAGGTGGAGGCCAGAGACTCACACTTTCCACCTGCCATGCGGTGAGATGACGGTCACGTTACAGGATACAACTATGTTGTTGGGGTTGGGCATCAGAGGGCGGCCAGTCTGTGGATCAGCTGTCTCTGCTGGATGGAGGGCACGCGTGGAGGCGTTCTTGGGCACAGCACCACCCACCCCCGATATGGGGACGACGAACAGCCGAGACGTACACGGTCAGCTGGCATCCCGTTATGTTGGCTTAGAGGGACTTTCGCCATGTGCCCAGACGATGCAGACGAGCTGACAGTCACCTACTACTGCCGGGCTTGGGTGTTGAACATGTTCGGCTCCGTTCTTTTCCCGGACAGCACCGGAGATTCAGCTTCTTGGATGTACATCCACTGTCTCCAGGACTGGGACGACGCAGATACTTTGAAATGTTTGTCTCATTTACTATTTCCGAACTATTTGCATAATATTTGTTGGTACTTCTAATTGTTGGTCTCACGTTATTATAACTTCATGCAGGCACGCACAGCTGGGGGTCAGGAGTACTTGCGTTCCTTTACCGTCAGCTTTGCGAGGCGTGTCGGCAGCAGGCAAATTCGTCAAGTGTTGGTGGGTGTACTTTCCTCCTCTAGCTGTGGATGTGGTCCCGCTTCCATTTGGCAGACCTGAGGTTTTCCCGCCTCGAGCTTGGGACTTGGCAGTGCCAGACCTTAGACCTACGGTCGCATACCTTTGGGACAGTGTGTCTACCCCTTATGCCACTCACTGGAGAGCGTACCTTGACTACCAGAACGAGCTGGATGCCCTAGTCCCTTCCTCTGTGAGTACTCCCTACATTGACTGGTGATTAGTGTCATTCTTAAATTAAACAATGAATGTATTTCTTTCCACAGGTCATTTGGGAACCATACAACAATGAAGAAGCCCTTGCCATGCCTTTGAACGTTATGTGCAGACGTGACCAAGATCTTTGGAGGATGTGGTGCCCTCTGATTTGTTTCTACGCGGTGGAGATTCACCTACCACACCGCGTTGAGCGACAGTTTGGGTTTGCACAGACTTTTCCACCGTAAGAGGTCTCCACGTCAATCGAGCTGCATAAGTAAGATAAACTGAAAACTAGGATATAAGTTGATAAAAACTTTCCATTTCTTCGCTCACGGTCTTCATTGTGCAGGTTCGATCGGGCCCGGCAGAAGAAGGTGACAGATTTCCTTGACTACCACCGTGAGAGGATCGAGTGGTGGAACAGGATGGACGACAATGTCCTGCCCCCGCCGGGGACGCATAGCAATGCTAACTTCAGAGCTTACTTGGCGTGGTACCACTCGGCTACTCGGTACAGGCTCCGGACGGCTTGGACACGGGATGACTACGCGGAGATTGCCTCATCTGATGATGAGGACACAGTTTACGACTTGCGAGGACGTGCCGGAAGAGGAGTGGAGCTAGGCCCCATCCTTGATAGAGTGGTATGTCAATTTTCCAGCAAATTATAGTCATGCATGATAGATATAATATGGTAAATACATTGTCATTATATTCTAATTGCAGGGAACTACTATGAGCTCGTCGGTTTCGTGACATCGATGCGGTACTTCAGTCCCCTCCTGGTGACCCGCAAACTGAAGGCCGCATGAGGGCATTGCTAGCTGGGGGTCAGGAGTACTTGCGTTCCTTTACCGTCAGCTTTGCGAGGCGTGTCGGCGGCAGGCAAATTCGTCAAGTGTTGGTGGGTGTACTTTCCTCCTCCAGCTGTGGATGTGGTCCCGGCTTCCAGTTGGCAGACCTGAGGTTTTCCCGCCTCGAGCTTGGGACTTGGCAGTGCCAGACCTTAGACCTACGGTCGAATACCTTTGGGACAGTGTGTCTACCCCTTATGCCACTCACTGGAGAGCGTACCTTGACTACCAGAACGAGCTGGATGCCCTAGTCCCTTCCTCTGTGAGTACTCCCTACATTGACTGGTGATTAGTGTCATTCTTAAATTAAACAATGATGTATTTCTTTTCACAGGTCATTTGGGAACCATACAACAATGAAGAAGCCCTCGCCATGCCTTTGAACGTTATGTGCAGACGTGACCAAGATCTTTGGAGGATGCGGTGCCCTCTGATTTGTTTCTACGCGGTGGAGATTCACCTACCACACCGCGTTGAGCGACAGTTTGGGTTTGCACAGACTTTTCCACCGTAAGAGGTCTCCACGTCAATCGAGCTGCATAAGTAAGATAAACTGAAAACTAGGATATAAGTTGATGAAAACTTTCCATTTCTTCGCTCACGGTCTTCATTGTGCAGGTTCGATCGGGCCCGGCAGAAGAAGGTGACATATTTCCTTGACTACCACCGTGAGAGGATCGAGTGGTGGAACTGGATGGACGACAATGTCCTGCCCCCGCCGGGGACGCATAGCAATGCTAACTTCAGAGCTTACTTGGCGTGGTACCACTCGGCTACTCGGTACAGGCTCCGGACGGCTTGGACACGGGATGACTACGCGGAGATTGCCTCATCTGATGATGAGGACACAGTTTACGACTTGCGAGGACGTGCCGGAAGAGGAGTGGAGCTAGGCCCCATCCTTGATAGAGTGGTATGTCAATTTTCCAGCAAATTATAGTCATGCATGATAGATATAATATGGTAAATACATTGTCATTATATTCTAATTGCAGGGAACTACTATGAGCTCGTCGGTTCGTGACATCGATGCGGTACTTTCAGTCCCCTCCTGGTGACCCGCAAATTGAAGGCCGTATGAGGGCATTGCTACAGGTATAACATCGTGTTTGCAATATCCTCTCCACTTGATATTTTGCAAAAGTGACGGTCTCGTTTGATATTTTGATATTTTGCAGAAGTTACGGTCCCATTTGAGTCGAGCAGCTGCTCGTGTCGGTTGTCGGACTCGGCCTGGGGATGTCCACGTTCCGTACAACTTCCAGCCGTCCGCTTCCGCGTCATCCACAGGAAGGCGACAAGGAGCAGGCAAGGGGCGTCATCCTCACGTGCAACCACCTTCACCTCTCAACGTGAGGAGAACGAAGACTCGGAGGAGGAGGAGGAGGAGGACCAGCACCAGGAGGAGGAGGAGGACCAGGACCAGGTCCAGGAGGAGGAGGAGGAGGAGGAAGACTACGACGAGCTTGGCTCGTCCCAGCTTTCCGGTGCTCCCACCAGCCATGCAGCCGTCACAGCGCCCTCGCCGCACTTGTCGACCTCCTCCACGCCACATGCCGGGGACCGACGCACTAGGCAAGCGTCGGTCGAAGTGACTTTCTTATGTTTGTACTCGACTCCGTATGTGTTGGGCTTGTGACTTGTATGGAGTTTATGTGACTTTAGTTTGTATGGACCCTATGTGCCTTTATGCTGTATGAACTTTATGAAACTTTGTTTATGTGTCAATGTGAACTTTATTTTTATGTGAATGTGAATTTTGTTTTTCTGTTTTTGTGTGAATGTGAACTTCAACCTCTGTGAATGTTCTGTTTTGTTCCCTGCAACTTGGGCGCCATTACCGTTGGCGCCTAGATTCACACCCTAGGCGCCATTATCTTTGGTGCCCAGGTCTGGGCACTATAACCTTTGGCGCTCATCTGCATAACATGGGCGCCAACTCCTTTGGCGCCGGGGCTTAACAACTCAGGCCAGGTTTGTAAGCTGGGCGCCAAGGAGTTGGCGCCCACATATCTGCTGTAGGCGCTAACTTAATTGGCGCCCACCCTAGCACCCTAGGTAAATTGGAACCCTTGTCACAGTAAATTGGAATGACAAAGGATCTCAAACATTTCTGACACATTTGTTAACCACTGCAAATACAGAACATAGAGGTACATGTCTTGTTCACACATAGTTCAAACATAGCTCGCATAATCCGAATACAAAGTTACACAACTCACAAACATAGTTCAAAACATAGTTCACACGTAGCTCACACATAATCCGAATACAAAGTTTGAATATATAGCTGACACATAGTGCAACATTCATTCTTCATCAGGCCTAGGTAGGTTAGCAACAAGTGACTTCATTAACTCTTCTTGAAACTTTTGTGTTGATGCATCTTCCCTTCTCTTCTTCTTGTTCTCAACCTCCCTGTTATGTGGATCCAAACTCCTAAGAATATTTTCATTTGACCTCCTCCTAACATGTTCTGGCCAGTGCTATCCTTTCTACCATTAGATCTAGGCCATAGTCCCCTTCTTCTCGCTTCCTCAATTGTATCTTTTTTACGATGCCTGGCATAGCTGTTTAACACCTCAGGATGGATTCCCTTGTTCTTTTTCAACCAAATCTGAGTGTCCCACTGTTGGCTTCTCACCATAAAATTCAAACTGACACTTTCGAGTTCGCTACAAGCAAAAACATAAAGTTTGTACCTTAGACGCGTCAAAGAAATGAAGGAGTGTATGAAACATACAGAAATAGAACACAAAACTCACCAAATCATCCCCAACCATGTGACCGCAATAATCACCAATTCCAAGCTCTGATGGCACTACACCATAGTTAGCTTTGATCCCACAATAACATAGCCTATCCGGTGCGATGCACCTCTCTTTTTCCTTTTTCTTGCTACCTTCCTCATCCACAGGCCAATATGACTTCGAGCCATAATCATACTCAGAAAAGAACATAATGGATATCCACCCTGCTTTGAGAAATACAAACAAATGAAGAAACATCCATGCCAATCTATCAAGGTGTCGTAACCAAAGTTTAAGTTAACTCACTTCTGTTTTGTTGCGACACTCAAACGTTGGGGTGAAAGAACAATTCTTCACGGTGCGATGAATCTGAGCAGGATCACCACAATGGCATAATGGTGGTGTTTCCAGACGTCTCGCAATGGCTTCTTTCTTCTCCTCATTAGTCATAGGTGGTGGGTTAGGAGGAGGAGGGAGCCATCGCTGAAAAGACTCGTAATTCTTCGACGAAGATGGCCGAAAGAGAAGGATGCATTCATCCACCTTCTCAGGACCATCGATCCACTGAAAGAAGTTGCATTGCTCCCAGTCCTGCATCAAACGTAAAAAAGTTACCGAATGTGTTTGAGAATATTGTATCCACAAGTATGAATCTAGGATGACAACTACTTACACGATGATCACCGCACTTGTAGTACGCTCGAGCAGCAGTGTCGGGATGCATCGATTGAGTCACCCGCGCGGGCTTACCACACTCACATTACGGACTAGGGAGAGCGGGAGGGACTAGGGCATCCTTGGAAGACACATCGGGATAGTTTTTTTGAGCACAATCCTTCCACTTCTTCTGACGCCACAAGTCATCCATAACTAACGGTTATAAAAACAAAGAAAACATATTAGGCTCTCATTTTTCACAATTATACCTATCACTTTTGTACCTAGCAATGTAGCACAAGTACGCACACACATATTTGCCAACACATACGTTGCCATTCTACACTGTTCACTTCTCCTAAAACCACATACACTATGCTATTTTCAACAAAAATTACTAGACCTAGGGTTTCATGTTTTCAATTGACAAGCAAAAAAACGTAACCAAAATGAAGGGAGGAGAGTGACCTTACCTTCCCCAACGTCGTGGGGGTCGGCGCCGACGCAGGGGGCCGGCAGCCGCAGAAGGGGCGGCGGTGGCGGCGCCTGGGAGCGTCTTGACGGAGCAGAAGAGAGAAAGAAAGAGAGGAGAGGAAGAAGAAAGGGGGCGGCAGCGGTTTTGAAGTCTGGAAGGTGGGCGCCAGGCGACCTGGCGCCCAGCTCCCGACACCCGATCTAGGGTTTTCAGCCACGCTGGAACCCACGTGGCAAAGGTGGGCGACCTGGCGCCCACCCGTGCGACCTGGGCGCTAGGGACCTGGCGCCTAACTTCGGGTCCATTTTTCAAAATCTTTCACCCAGGGGTCCATATGTAAAAATCTTACGAGAAAAGGGCCAAAATGAAAAAAAATTACTGTTTTGGGCCTGTGTGTGCGTGTGTGTGTGTGTGTGTGTTTTTGCCTATTGGCGAAAGTTCATTTCAATACTAAAAATAATTTTATAAAGTAGAACATACTATATGATATTTATGTATCCCTGTCTTTCTTAACATATTTTTTCATCGTTCTAAAAAAACATATTTGTTCACCTTCAATTTATCGTACTAAAAATTGTTTTATATATTTATTTAAATGCTTTATCCATTTAGGAAATGATTTTAAAACATTAAAAATAAACTAAAAATGATTTAGGGCAAGTTTTATGAAAAGAAAAGTATAGGCTTGTCTTTAAAAATCTTGGGGTAGCTTGAGTTGGCTTGCAACTTTATCGAGAAGGGAAAGTTGCATAGCTTCTTTGAAAAGTGTCGCATATCATATCACTAACTTGCATTACGTTTTAGTATCTCAAGCTTCGGAGTACGGACTCGTTGGTTTCTCGGAGGAGCAGCGGCAATTCAAGGAAGTGATCATCGTCGCTCCGGAATCTCATATCGCGGAAGGATCTAACTTGCTTGTGATTCCAGGAAAGCCCCGGAGCATCTTTGAATCACCCATTTATTTCATAATATTCATGAGTCCAAATCTTATGCTTTAGTGTGCATTAGGTTAGGGATTGATTGAAACCCTTTGATGCATGAAATAATCCTTGGTAGAACTATCCTTGCCTAGTTAAGAAATTTGATTAGCAATGTCTACATTGGCTATGCTTAGTATGGTTAAGTTAAAAGATGATGATCTAGGCTATCACCAATCTTATATGAATCATGAACGGCTTGGGTTAAAAGTCAGTGGGCAAAAGTTGGTAGGAGGGATTGAGGTAAGCTCGATCCTTAGTTCTGCCTACTTGCTTAAGTGACTAAGGACCGATCCGTTGTTTAATTGATTGATCAAGTGATTCTACCTGGTTTCTTACTTGGTTATGGGACCAGTAAAGCCAATTTGATTAGTTGGTTCACTGATTGGAAATATCTCTTACCCGTGCTTGCTGGGTCGGAGAAAGGCAGGGCCGTAGCCTGTAACTCACGGGGTGGTCGCCAGACGCCCACGTGGGGGTGCGTTACCGGGTTCGAGTAAGGATATTTTCGGTCGTTGGCCCAGCTGATTGAAAGGTTATTGCGTACAGTATGATCGACTGTGCGTGACTGGGGGCTAGGTATCTCCTGCAGGATGTACATTGATCCGGATCGACACAACTCTTGGTTATGAGTGCACTTGATCAGGTGTTAAACATCGTAGAGGAAACAAGTTGAACAAGATAAGTTTGATTCATAAATACTGGTTGAGCTTAGTACCATCTGTATGCAAAATATTTTATAACCTAGATGGATAAGTAACAACTCAACAGATCTAAAATAAAGAAAATATAAGGATCAAATTTTAGTAATGCTTTTTGGCAAAAGAGTCGAGTCAGCCAAACCTACATAAAGTCCAATCATTTTCCTTGAGAGTCTTTTCTTTGGTAAGGCGGGTAAGTCTTGCTGAGTACCTTCGTACTCAGAGAATCTCTCTTTTGTTTTTTCAGAAGCAGCTACGGAGGAGGTCGCTAAGGAGTTCCCGAAGACCTAGATCACCATGGTCCCGGTGATTCTAGGGTTGAGCCGGAGGTTGTAGATATTTGTGGAATAGAACTACCTAGACTGGTTTGTATTAAACTCCTAGTAATGGCTTGACTTTGCATTTAAGTTCCCTTCAAAACTTGGCTTGTAATAAGTAAGAATCTTGGTATGTTATGTAAAAATGGTAATGCTCGTATGTCAAAGATAAGAGTTAATGTGGTTTATCGAGGAGTCCTTTATCTTTTATTATACTAATATACTCTGACATTTAAACTTACTTTAATCTGAATTGTTTTGAAAATGATCCATGCTTTTGCAACAAAAAAATACCATCTCATGCGCCTAATAAATTTTCTTCCCTCGATCTCTACCTCCTCTCTGGTCCATCGTACAAAAAAGCAAAAAAAAAAATCACCCTTCATATTTCCATCTTGTTAAAGTTCCAAGCAGGCGAGCACTGAATCCACCGCTAGAAGCAACATCCGGTTCAGGGTTATGAGACTGAAATTATCTTGTTGCCAAACACACGCTTAAATAAAGAACTACTTACCTATTTAATCTATAATAATTTTATTAAATTATTACTATAGTTGGAGCGACACCCTCCTTTAACGCTTTGTATATAATATCTTTTTCTAGAGTTGTTTGCACTCGTTCACACTATACATACACGAGTAGAGAATCGAGAATTCATCCCCCACATTAGTTCCGGTTGTCTTAAAACCCGATACTAACGTGTCTCTGGGGTTTCCGAGAGCCCTCGGACAATTTAGTACCGGCTGGTAACACCAACCTGTACTAAATGGTGTTATTTAGAACCGGTTGGTGTTACCAGCCGGTACTAAATGGTCCCGAGGGGTTCCCGAGGCACCCATGCATAGGTGGGATGGTATAAGAGGTTTCGCGCGAGGCCAGGAGTTGTGAGTTTGAATCCCATAAACCGCGCATGCGCATTTACACGTGAAAATTCGCGTAACTTGTGCCTTGCGACGTTGCGTGGTGGGTGAGCCTCCCAGTGAGCTTAAAATTTGTTTCTTTATTTTTTTGGCTCGAATTCAGTTAGAACTCCGCTGACTCTGCGGCCCCGTTAGCACCGGTTGCTGCAGCCGACACTAACGGGGCTGCCCATTTAGTACCGGGAGCTACAGGCCGATACTAACGGTGCTGCCCATTTAGTACCGGGAGCTCGATACCGATCGCATAACTGGTACTAACATGGCTTTTGGCCCGGTACTAATGCTAGGTTCTTCAGCAGTGATATC
The DNA here is from genome assembly GCA_015342445.1 of Digitaria exilis. NCBI lineage: Eukaryota > Viridiplantae > Streptophyta > Magnoliopsida > Poales > Poaceae > Digitaria > Digitaria exilis. The sequence goes on from JACEFO010000619.1 coordinate 18,086, forward strand.
ATTGTTTTATTACTATGCTACAAAGCTCATTATCAGGGATTCTCTATAGTATATTTTTAAAAGAGCAATAATATATGGAGTACCACACTTTTTAGTTGCACGATCTTTTTGTTGTCAATCATTCCCCATTTTTCTTGGTAGTTGCAAATAACCACTTTTCTTCAAATGCACTACCAATTATGCAATATGCAGGAGTTCGTTCTATTCACGTTCACAGCGGCGTTGCCATATCTGAGGCCACCGCATTGTGTCACGCCGTCGGCCGGTTGCCCACACGGGAACTCTGGGGGCTCACGGTGCTCTGGCCATCGGCATAGGCGGAACGTGATTGAACGTGGCGACCCTTGGCGCTGGCCAGTTCGGCAGCGCGCGTGACCAGTGCTCAAGCGACCGTGGCACGGGATGAATCAGGTGTCTCTAAACTCTAAGCACATATAAAAATCTATTTCAATTTCTATCTAAATGTGCTCTAGGTTTTCTCTATGTGTTGTTATCTCTACTGCTACAAAGTTTTGCACTCTAGGTCCAATCCTATACTAGCTTGACAAGTCTAGGAAAGGTTAATGCGGAAAGTAATACAAGTATGAAATGCGGAAGCTTAAAGGGTATAGAAGAGCAAACTTCCGTCATGGTGATTTTTACCGAGGTATCGGAAAGCTCACGAGCTTTCCACTAATCCTCGTTGTTGGAACCCCTCTCAAAGGGAATGCCCGCGCAAGGGCATAAACTCACTGGTCGAGTAACTTCGTGGGTGACCACGGGACTTCCTCACGCGTAAGTGGGCCTCCGCTCGTCCCTCCCCGGATGCTCTTCGCCGCCTTCACTTGGTAGAGCTTCGGCCAAAATGCCAAAGGCCTCTCCTCCCTTGCACAAGCACCGGCGGCCTCTCCACAAACTCGGTTGGAGGATCTCGCAAGCCTACAAGCCCCTGGTTACAACGCTTGGTGCGCGCAAGCACCGGGTAGAGCAAGAGGTATGCAAACCTCGCTAAACTCTAGGCTAAACACCTAAGAGATGCGCTAAAAGGGTCTAGACTAGCACTAATCACTTTGCTAATCACCTAGATCTTCTATTTAGCACTTTGGTGGATTGAGCACTTAAGAATGTGTAGAACACTTGTCAATATCTTCCCTGAGCTCAAGCACCCTTCAAATGGCCGGGGCACCTCTTATTTATAGCCTCAACCAAATAAAGTAGCCGTTGGTGCGCCTTCTCTTCTTCTTATGACTTAGCAGATTTCTAAACCGTGTTGCAATGATCACGGCAAGCGGTGGCACGCCGGAGACAACTGTGGGTGACCATCGCCGTGCAGCAAGTCGAGGACCTCAAGTCCCTCATTGGCGTCCTGCCTTTATGGTCATCGGCGTATCCATCGACGTGATAATCGGGATGGTGATCTTGCAAGCCCTCGCGATGGACCGGTCCCTCGGTCCAAGGTTCAACATCCCAGCTGGGTCCATCACCGTGTGTTCGTTCGCCGCCTTCATCGCCGCCACGCCGGTCCTAGAGCGTGCAGTGTTCCCACTCTGGTGCAGAGCTACGGGCGCGCTCCCTACTCCGATGAAGCGCGTCGGCCTGGGGCACTTCGTTAACATCGCCGGCATGGTGGTGGCGGCGCTGGTGGAACGCCGGCGTCTGGGCATCGTGAGCGTGCACCACGGTGCCAACGAGGCGCCCGAGTGGGTGACGCCCATGTCCGTGCTGTGGCTGCTCATCCCGCTAGGCCTCGTGGGCGCCGGGGAGGCCTGCATTTCCCGGGCATGCCGTCGCTTCTTATTGCTCTGGGGTTCTATCTCAGCAGTCAGCACGGTGTTTGTGGATGTGGTGAGGCGGGTCACCACGTGGCTACCGGGGAACATAAACCTGGGGAGGCTAGACAACCTATACTGGGCCTTGGCAGTAACGGCCACGGTCAACTCTGGGTATTTCCTCATATGTGTTCTCCTTTACAAGAGTAGCAAGTGATACACCACGGCAATCTAAGGTAGATTAAATTATTGTTGTATGAGGATTTGAGACGGATGCCTTGGTGTATCTTCAGTTGCTGCCTCGCTAAGATAATTATATTGCTCAGTTCGTATCTTGCTTTAATTTGAAAACAAGGAAGTGTATATGAAGAATAAACCCTTGTGCTTTTGTGCTTGCATTGGAAGTTAGTAACTATCATGATCCTGCGTATGGTACACGCTACATCAAAACAGTAAGGCCCCATTCGGTCACCACCTCATCTAGGAGGTGGATTGGAGTAGATTCATTCCAAAAGTAACTTGTACCAGCTTCTTAGTATCGACCATAGAAATCAATCCCAATTCAACTCATCAAAATACTAGTTTGTAATCTAAATGTTTCATTATGAAGAACATATGTGTATAGGCTAGGTAGAACTATGTAAGAGATTCACAAATGTAGATAGCATATGAATTAATTTTCAATAAAACAATAAAAGTGTAAGTTATCGGTAAACTTAAATAAAGGAGTCGTTATTATTATTTATTTTCGTTTAATGGAGAACAAATAGTCAATTCATATACAATGTGGGTAAGACAAGACGACAACTTTCATCACTTTTCCACAAGAGAAAGGTATCAAGATGTCATCGTGGTGAGCGCAATATGATGGTGATCATTATTTATTGAAAATAAAAACAAACTAGGTTGTCCTCCTAGAAGCCATGTTATTAGCAAGAAAGATATACAAAGGTCTCTATCCTATGGTTGAAGGCATATATGTGCACGCATTTAGAAATAGATGGACAAAAAGAGAGTTGAGGAAGAGTTACCATCCTTTCGATGTTTGAAGTGTAGCGCGGCCTCCCCATGCTTAAGCATTGTGCTTAGAATGGAAGAAGAATTATGAGCATCTTGTGGCAATGATCATTGCACTCCATGGGGCTTTTCCCTTTGTCCAAGAAGTCCTTCCTCATGCTTACCATGATGCTAGGCATGGAAGAAGAAGATGAATCATCTTGTAATTCCTGAATCCTTCTCCCATGTGTTTGGATGCCATCTTTATGCTTCTTCATCTTCATTGCCTCGATTTCCTCTCAACTTCTTCTTGTTGTCAATAAGCCGTCATGCCTGCAAAACATTTTAAGCACACACACTACCCCCTGGGATGATGGTCGGGAGTAGAAACAAATGCCAACAAACCAACCATCCCTAACATCTCAACTTGTGACATAGCTAGCTTAGCGAAAGAAAAAGAAAAATCTAATGAGTGTATGTGTGTGTAAGTGTAAATGCAAGTTAGCAAAACAAGTGTTAGCAAGGTTTAGAGATAGGTTCAAGGGTGTCCTAAATTCTTGGCTTAAAACAAGAATTTTGAAGAGAGAGCTTTAGATATGGAAAGAAAAAGGAAACAAAGGTTAGTTTTTTGGATGAAAACAAAACCTATGGTTTTAGGCTGGCTATAGGTAGGAGGTTCTCCTTTATTTATGGTTTGATATGAAGGCCTAGGTAAAGGGTGGTTTTCACAAAAAGGGTTACAAAATGCAACATGGAAAACAATGCAAGGTGGAGAACAATATGAACAGCGAAATGCACGTGAGGTGGGTAAACAAATATGATTGAACAAAATGATGTGGCATTAAAAGGTGGTGATCCTAAAACAAAAAGAGGTAGCCTAAGTCAACTAGCCATAAATTTAGGATCAAAGGTGGTGTCATACTTCACATTCTCTCTAAAAAGACACAAAGAGAAAAGGACTCCAAACACTAAAGATCGGGTTGTCTCCCGCAAAGCGCTTCATTTAAAGTCATTGAGCTCGACTTTCTCACAGACCTCTCATTAACGCAAAGTCATGGTTCTTCGTGCAAGAATCCGAAGTGTCTATTCGGCTTGATGTCGCCTCTTGTAATCCGTCGTGGTTTGCTTGCAACATCTTTATTTGTCAAAGATATGCTGCTTGTGCTTTATTGCAAATAATCTTGGGGTCTTTCTTTTGTTCCAAGCCTCTGAATTTGATCATGTATGCTTGATGAAAACATCACCCATGCTCCTCATCATGTTGGCATCGTCATCTCCTTTATCTTGCTCTCATCATGTTGCTCTAGCCTCTTCTTCGTGAATTCTCTCCTATGCACTCAACATAACATATACCTAAATATAGATTTACTGAAAAGTTTATGAAATTTCCTTTCCAATGAGTGGTCTCTCATCTTAAACGGATTTCAAACAAGGGAGTTATGCCCATTTACTTGTAGCGCTGTGTGCTGTCCAGAAAATTTCAGAACATACGCCCTTCAATGTTTTGGCCATAGCCGCTCGTAGGAATCTCCGATTGACTTGATTATTGATTTTTTGGAACCTTAACTTCATGGAGCTCTTGATTATCCAAAAAATATTCTGCTATTTTCTCTGAGGGCGAACAAAATGTTGATGAGAACAATGTCTTCCCGTGGATTTATCCGAAGATATCAATGATCTTGATCTTGTAGTCTTTGGAGCATCAATGTTGTGCATCCTTGCCTTCAAGATGATGTCATCACTGCAAGTAGCATGGTTCCAATGATGTGTCTTCATGTTTCTTGCTACGCCTAAGGTGTCAGGATCGAAGGAGACTCTCGTGCTTTGTGTCGATGATCCGAGAGGTCTCTTCATTGATCGCACTCGACTAGAAGCTTCTTGAGCATCCCATTAGAGTAGATGGGCAGCATCATGATTGTTCTAATCTTGCTTCCTCTAGTGTTGGTCAACTTCAAGTCATTATCTTTGTGCACAAGGCTTCTCCAATCTCCTTTTTGCATCATCATCACCTTCCCCATTATTCACTGCTGCCTCTTCTTTATGAATTCCCTGATCTTACTGCACAGAACATGTACCAAAATTCAACTCATTGAAAGAATTATGAAATTACCTTTCCAACGAGTGGTCATTCATCCCAACAGACTCCGGGTGAAGAAGTTATGCTCGTTTTACTCCGGCACTACGCTTCATCCCGAAAAATTTCAGAATGCGCAGCGTTAAAAGATTTCACCATACCTCTTCACACCTATCTCCAAATTAGAGATTCTTGATGTGTTGGAAATAGGACTTGATGGAGCTTCAAATATTCAGTGCTCTCTTCATGGTAGTTCTCTGATCATGGACAAAAACTCATCACAACAACAACACTTGGAGATGATGGTGATCCGATCGCACACTTTTGGGCATGCCTCATACCTATAACGCGAATAAGAAAATCTCCCAAAACATTAGTCAAAAATTTATTGACACGGTGGCATACCTTGTTTACCATCTCTCACTTCAAAGCTGATCTAGGGTTTATGATGTTCGGATGATGATAACCCTCGATCACCTTGTTGCAGTAGATTGTGGACTTCTCAAAATCCGAGTTTAGTGTCTAGCTTTCCACCTGCTTTCAAGGACCCAAACAAGAAACAGAGTATATACAATAATAAAATTAGGGTTAGTCCAAAAAGTTAGATAGATCCTTCTAGGTTCGTGTTGCCGATCCCCGGCAATGCCGCCAGAAAAGCTTGCTTACGCTCCTTAGACGCGTCAATTGCAACCCGCAAGAGCACATCTTCCATTAGAGTATTCCCCAAAGGTTTATCAATCCGTAGATCGACAATGAACTTAGAGCAACTCCAACAGGTTATGTAAATCATTCTAAATTGGTAAAAAAAGAGAAAAACACTAAAACTCAGTTCCAACAGAACCGCTTATACTCATGGACTCGCTTTCTCCTTCTGCATCCCTGGAAAGACGGTAGCTTTTTTTCCTATGCCCACGACTCGTCATCTTCCGGTTCCCACGCACCTGTCGCCCTCCCATGCCTGTTTTCCCACACCGTCCAACTGTCACCAATGCGGCACTGTCGACAGATAGCATCAGAGTGGGTGTGGCGCCGGGATCCCATCGTCGCGAGCCCTCCTCAGCAGGGGGCAACGGCTGGCATGTAGGGTAGTCTTCATCGGAGGGCTCGGTGTGGCCGAGTCGCAGGAACGGCCACCAGCTCCCGCTGGTGTCTGCTCCCTGTCCTCGAGAAGGGATGATGCTTGCAAGTGAGCTCGATGGGGAGATGGAGGAAAGGGGAAGGCATTGGGAGGTAGAGAAGGGGATGACAGGAGGCAGTGAAGACATCGAGGTTATGGGCTCGGCGCCCCTGCACCGCTCCAGTTCGCCACTACACCAACAGTAGTGGCGGTAAGATCCGGGTCTACGGCCAGCTGTAGCTAAGCAAGGGGATGAAGGCCATGAGCCAGATTTGGTAGGTCGGGTCCTCCATCACCAAGCACGCATCTAGGGGTGGCAACTCACCGCTAAGGGCAAAGCCTCACTTGTCCCTGGTGTGGAGGCCAGTGGACTGGCCGTGTCAGGCGACGGTGGCTCGGCATCATCCATTGTGTCTTCACTGGGAAGACCCCGAACGGTGCTGTCTAGATGGCTGGAGTGTCCACGCTGGCGTTTCTTGTCCTGGCGTTGGTGGGTTTCTTGGAGACAGCAGGGGAAAATGGAAGAGGGTAGATGACATCATGGTCCCAAGCATTAGTGATTTGGAGGGAGGAGAGGAGAGTTGGATGTGAAGAGGAAAATTCCACTAGTCTATTGGATCACCCACCACTTGAAAAGCTAATGGTAGCTAAATGAGTAGCTAAATGGGAATTTGTTTTGTTGTAATTTGAAGAGGTCTTGGAGATGCTCTTTCTAGGGATTTCTATCTAGCTCAACGGATCTAATCCCAGCATGAAGCACATATTACATATAGGGTTGAACATATGTGCGTGTGAGACGGGGAATGTGAAACACATTATGTGAGATGAGTGAATGATCAAAACTGGCCGCCTCGATGTAGCACGACCTTCAGTAGTACGATCCCCGCCTTCTTCTTTATTGCAACTCCGGACTAAGCGATAACCTAACCTACCTCGTACTCTGATAAGGGGACATGATCCCACAATACATGTTTTGCCGTCCTTTTCCCTCATGCATGCTGTCACCACACGAGGGTAATCAACCATCGATTCCCACGCACCACTAAGGTGTATCAGCAAGAATAGACTAAACCTAGGTTAAATCTATTCCTACTAAGAGCATATGACATTCGGTCCTTTTCCATACCGTGTGCTGCCACCACACGATGGTAATCTATCATCACCTTATAGACATATGGAACAAAGCACAATCATCCAAGTAGATCAAAGTAACGAGACAAGGTTAGATTGATTCACCATTCAATGTACATGTGCTTTGATGAATTCAAGACATAGCTCCGGAATCCTACCATCGCTTCACCACGTAGGGCCAACCATGGCGGCTAGGGTCTAGACTAAGCCATATCCTTGGCAACGTTGAGGACGGCAGTCGTCGACTTCCTCTGGTGTGTATACCTCGATTGGCGGCTCTCTGGTGAAAATTTGATGATCAAATACTTGTTGAAAACTCAGAATCGGACACCTTTTGTAGTGGAGGTGACCTAGATCAAAGGGAAGGCCAAGCCGCGATAGGAGGGCATGGGCCGGCTGGCTAGCAGGGTACGAGGCCGCCCGGCCTGGCCTGTTCCAGCCCGGCCCAGCTCGGCTCGCACCCTCCTTTCTCCTCATGCCTCCTCGGGTCTTCTGGAGTCCGTGTCCTACTCTGATCACGGGTTGTTGATGACATTTTCTTTGGAATATCTTGGAAATAAGGATGGAGAGGTCAATCTTTCCTTAATCTTCAATTACTTCGTCTTCACCCCGAAATAATCTTCAAATTGGATCATATCTTGGACTCTTCTACAAGCTTGGATATTAAAATGTGGGCTTGGACTTGGACTTGGATTCCTTTGGTCTTGTGGGCTTTTCATCCTTTGCATGGGTTTATCAATTCATGCTCCAAAATAGCCCAAAATCCTACAAAACATATGCATATGCAAAAATGGCTTTGGTTAGTGAGTATGATCATTAGTTAGATATCAAATTCATGCCATTATTGAGGTAAACAGAGGTAAAAGTGTGCCGCTAAGGAGCGCCAACACAAGGCATGCCAGACAATTTGACCTATAATTGACAAGGAGACAGTGCAAACGTCAATACGAGAGCTTATAAAATATGCCGGCACTCTCACAAGTTGTACCGTCTATCATCAGCCGATGCAGAAAAGGACATGAATCAGCCTAGGGCAGCCGATTCACGATAAGATCTAATGGATCGGCTAGGGTTAGTACATATGTGCAGAATTAACGAACAACTATGAATGTGCAGCGCAAACGTTGTCATGTAGGTTTTAGACAGCTCTTAATCAGTTTTACAATGGATTTAGCAATTAGCATGATAAATCACTGATTGAATCGTCTATGTGAAGGCGTAAGAATCCACGAAGGATGCGAATGTACAACTCTCGACAGATTTTACATGTGCAACACTTAAAGACCGTAGCAGATCTAATCGGCTAGGTGTACATGTAAGATCGATAAGAGTATTAACCGCCGATCAGGCGTGTTACGACCAGGATAACTATGGTAGATTGCATGGAAAACAGGTAAAACCTATAGATCTAGCAAACACCAATAAATTGTGAATAAATCGAAATGAGATAACAACGCGTCAAGATATCAAGCTTAGATAAATTCAGTAGATTGTGAATAAACCTAGATGAAGCAACAGTGATGCACTCGGATGCTAAAGCCTAGATTATTACTCGATGGCTGTCGAATACTTGAACGAGGAAACAACTGTGCGCCAACGAAAACTCACCAGCAGAACCAAGTCTGATAAGGACAAGGCAATGCATTCGAGTATTTGTCACATCTTTCACGGTACAGACACAATATGACAGCCGCTACTCTGAATTTTAATGTCGACACAAACAACTTCAAATGACTAAGCAAATAATTTTTGGAACATGAGCAGCAACAATCCAATATCAATTAAACTGCCTCACGACTGAGAGATATCAAGCCAATAATTCTGGTTGATCAGAAAAGAGCAATAGTAGCAAGGATAAATATGTTTAGGGATTCAACTTACAGGATATAAACCAAACCCTAGATGACTCCTTCCACCCGTGCACTTGACAACGAGATCAGAGAGAGGAGGATTCAATACAAATCCAGAACACACCCAAGCCGCAGCTTAATCACGATCTCACGCAATACTTGATGTATGGATAGATAGTTGCGTCACTTCGGCAGGGATGATGGCGCTGCTTCCCTTGTCTCTGGAGAATACCTTGATAGGGGAACAACTAGAGAACAAAAACCTCATCCCTTTACACGGCGACACCTGGCCAAATATAGGTGCGCGCGAGGCACAGCTAGGCTGACTC
>JACEFO010000620.1:0-62645 GCA_015342445.1 Digitaria exilis
CTGAATAGATCCGCACAATCTAAAGCTATGGAAATGTTCAATGCGAAGCGCCCTCGCAACCACCGCTTCTCTGGGCAGCCTGCATAGAAGATGCAGACTTTGGAACACGCATGGCGGTAGCTGACCGCCCAATTGCACAGGTCTGCTGCTCTCGGTTTGTTAATATGTAGACACACCAGATCATCTTAGCGAAACCCTTTGTGTTTTTTCCCTCTAATGCTGACCCTCCATGTTGTAAGCTTCTGGCTTTAAACAAGCCCTTTCGAAATGAAATCAGGTGGGGACATCTCTCCCCCACGTTGATCGTTGATTTTTTTTTCCACTAGACATTCACAGAGATAGCAAATTACAGAGATAACAAATTACAGAGTTCAAGTTTCTCATGGTGGGTTGCTAGTTTAGAGAGTTCGTATCAGGCATCAACAAGCGATGCAGCCACAACGTAGGAAGTTTAAGAGAGACAGGCAAAACACCAAAAAGCAGAACAGCCTGGCTTGCACCACCATCCCAGCAGGTCTCACTGCCATAATCTTCCCAGTACACATAGATGATGGATGGGGAGTGCAAAGCGACCGCGCAGCCGGCCGCGGGGCGAGACAGCAGTGGCGGAGGTTAAACTGTCACGAGCGATGCGGGGGCAGCTGCTGCGTTGGTGAGGAGGCGCCGCACGGCGGAGTTGGACGTGGACGACAGGGATGCCGCCCCGGCGGGGATGCAGCAGCACGGGCCGACGGGGAGGCGCGGATCCGGCGAGCGGAAGCGGAGGACGCGGTGGCGCCCCGGCGATGGGAGTCTCGGTGGCTCCAGCAGGATTCCCGCGGGCGGTCATCTCCAGCTCGGAGGACGAGTGGACGAGGAGGAGGTTAAAGAGGCGAGCTGAGGACGACGAATGTGAACGAGCGGAGGGCGCACTGGGAGCCAGCGGCAGCGCGAGTCCTGCGTGTGCGCCATCGGATCGCGTGTAACCACGTGTTGGGTATGGGCCGGGGGCGCACGGCATTTTTTCCCGCTCCGGCCACCATCTCTCCCGTCACCAGTCAGTTGTCACAGTCACCACCCGCTTCCGCTTTCAAACATTCGAATTCCGTTCCCCACTTGCTCAGCCACTCAGGAGTCAGGAGCGGCCCACTCCTCGCCGCGCCACCGGATGATCAAACCCTAACCCAAGCCCGCCGGCCACCGCCGCCGCCGCAGCCATGGAGGCGCTGTTCATGCAGGTCTCGAGCGCCGGGGCGAGGCGGAGGCGCAGATGCGGCAGCAGGCGGCGTCCTACTCCCAGACCATGGCCCGCGCCCTGCTCGCCGCGGGCCACACGCCCCCGCCGTGGCTCCTCCCGCACCCCGCCGCGTCCGCGACCCTCGAGGCGGGGGCCTCTCGGCGGAGGCGCAGATGAGGCAGCAGGTGGACGCCTACTCCTAGTCCCTCGCCCGCAGTCTCATCGTCGCCGGCCACCAGCCCCCCACCGTGGCTCGTCCCGTGTAACAGTCCACTATTTTCAAAATGCGAAATTTTTTTAAATTTTTTGTTGTGCTCGAAAAGTTTGGCTTACCCTAAGGATGTTTTCTTTCCCTCTCCTCAAAAGTTCCTAGAAAAAGTGGATTTATTGCCTAAGGACTATGTTTATGCTAGGGTGGCATTCGGATTTTCCTTTGGTTTTCATTTGGATCTTTGTGTGGGGTTTGAATTTGATTTAAATTCAAACTCTAAACCTAAAACTAATTCGGGCTCTAACTAAATCTAACCCAGAAACCGGCCTACCCCTAGTTCCGGCCCAGCCCATCTCTTTCTCTCTCGCGTCGCAGCCCAGCAGGCCGCCGGCCCAGCCGCGCTCGCGCGCCCGCTCCCGCTGACAGGTGGGTCCCACCTGTCGGTGCGAGCCGCGCACGCCGCGCTCTCCCTTTCTCTCTCTGCCGCGCCGGTCCCACCTGTCGGCGCCATCTTTTCTCTCCCGCGCGCGCTGCCGTTTCTCTCTCTCTCTCTCTCTCTCGCTGACAGGCCGGTCCCACCTGTCAGCTTTGCCCTCAACCTCCCGACAGGGTCACGCGATTCGCATGACCCCGTCGCCGGCCGCCCTCCCGCGCTCGCCTAGCCGCCCCGCTGGAACCCTCTAGAAGCAGCTCACGTGCCCTGCTTACCCGCGCCACCCGTGAGCCCCTATCACCCACTTCAAAACCCTAGCCGCCACACCTCGGATGTTGCCGCTGTCCGCCGGCGCGGACGCGAGGATCCCCGCCGCTCGCCTTACCAACCACCTCTAACCCTAGCCACTACCCTATTTAAACCCTAGGCAGCCCCAATTGCTACCCTAGCCGCCAATTTGGGTTTTCCCCCTTTCCACCTGCCGCCACCAGAGAAGAAGGAGGAGAAGGGAGAGAAGGAAGGAGAAGGGAGAGGGCCACGGCAAGGAGGTGCCTTGCCGCTGCCTGGAGCCAAGCCGGAGTTCGCAGAGAAGGGCGACGCTTGCACCGCCACGAGCCGTACCCCGACGTCGACCACGCCGCCGCCGGAGACGAAGGCAACGCGCCGAGCCGCCAACTCTACCCCACGCGTGCCAGCCTCGACTCGCCGCTGCTCGACGAAACATCCCGCACCACCTAGCCTCTCTTTTTTCAAGCCCAAGGTGAGCCCTTTTTCCCTCGCCGAGCCTCTGCTCTGCTCCGGCGGGTCGCCGTGAGCCAACCGTAGCGCCGCCGCGCTAGGACCCCTACCCTATCTGTCCGGCCGTCGAGCCGTTTGCAGGAGCCGAATCTAGCGCCTTTTGGCCTGGACGCGACCGCGGGCGCGCGTAGCCGCCGCTCCGCGGAGTTCGCCGTCGCGGCGGGCCGTTCCGGCCACCGAGCCGCCTCGTGGCGCTTCGCCACGCTCGCGCACGCACTCGTGCGCGTGCGCTTGGCTTGCGCACGCGAACGCGCACGCGCACACACGTACAGGGAGCGTGCGCGCTCAGGAACGCGTCGAGCGTTCGCTCGCCGGCGTTCGGCCATGCCGTTGCGGCATTTCACCGAACGCTTGGTCGGCGCGCTCTCGGGCCACCCCCCCACGCCGCACGGTGCTGGCCACACGGCGCTGGCCGCACGGGATCGCTGCGCTGCCGCAGCGGATCCCTGGGCCGCGCCTCGTGTTGGCTGGGCCGCGCCGCTGTGGGTCGCGTCTGGCCCATGGCCGGTTTCAGCCCAAGAGGCCGAGCCGAGCCCAGCCGCCTGAACTGACCGCGGGGCCCACCAGTCGGTGACCAGCCCCCACTGACCGCTGGGACCCACGCGCTGACGTGCGGGGCCCACTGACTTGACCGTTGACCGGTCAACGTGACGTCAGCTGGGCCCGCTGCTGACGTCATCGCCCGGTGGTGCCTGTGCTGACGTCAGCATGACGTCATGATGACGTCAGCAGGCCACATGTCGCTCTGTGATTTTTCCTGGGTTTTCCGTTTTCCAAAATGTGTTTAATAATTTCAGAAAATGCTTTAAACTTAGAAAATTCATAACTAATTCAGTTTAACTCGGAAAAATATGAGGACAACTTCTATAATTTTCTAAAATCATGCACAACACTTTACAAATGCAATTGAAGTTGTTTGGGTCTTTCTTGGGTTCCTTTTTGGGCTCTTCTTTGCAAATAGGCCCCTAGACTTACACGAAATTACGGATCTGGAGCCGCCACCGGAGGAGCATTGACCGAGGAGGACCACTTCACCGAGGAGGACGGACTACCCCGCTCGCTCAGGTTCACGCCCGACTGCTTCTTTGATTACCTATAGGCATTGTTTATTAGATACGCTATGCTTGCATGTGTTGCTTGAGCTGTGAACCTTGCATAGCCTATTTTATTTATCGTATGCCTTGTTACCTACTGCTTATCATATCGTACCTTGTTATATGATGATGATGAGATGCTATGCTTATCATATCGTACCTTGTTATACGATGATGATGAGATGCTATGCTTGCTTGTGTGCGGGATATGTGGTAGATATTCTTGGCGTGTGTGTGGGGATAAAACTGGGAAGGAGTATGCGATTTTGACCTTACTAGGTCTTACCGGTGCAGGTAATAAACAACCCGATCTTAAATTGGGGTGAGATGACTTATGGGTCACCTCGTGGACTCTAGGGGAGATGGCCCCCTAGGGTACCCTAGGGGGTTGGACCCCCTAGTGGTTTTATGACTTGGAGCCAGGTGTAGGAGGTTACTTGAGATGGTGAGGAAGAAGACTGCCTCCCGTACGGTACCTTAAACCTTGTTGACTGTCCTGTGTTCACTGTACCGTACACGCCAACTTGCCTGAGATGTGACCGGTAACGACTAGCCTAGCTAGGGTGGCACCCGAATGCGGAGATCACAGTTTGTGTATGTGAAAGGGGTGAGTGCCCGTGCCTTACACCCCCGATGGGCAGCTCTGGTGGTATGCTTTCACATTTCCTTGGGGCCAACGTCTTCGTGCGGAGGCATCCAGACCCGGAGACCTGGAGGGTTACCATTCTTACTAGGAGGTTTACTAGTTGTGGGCTGCGTCTCGACTGGCTCGCTACCAGTCGCAGCCCGGTTGGGTACAGGTACCCTGCAGAGTGTTATGATCTATACGTATTAGCCGTGATCTTGGTCATGGATAACGCAGTGTTCTTCAGTGTGGTCGGCCATTGTTTTGGGATATGCTTTTCTCCCCCTATAGGTGAGAGTGTGAGGGCGTAGGGGTAGCCGGGGAGAGGGAGGTTGTGCTCCGCCTGCCTTGTGATCCGGTTATTCCTCTTGAGATGCCAGGAATGAAGCTGCGCATCGCCGAGAGCTGAAGGTGTGTGTCGAGGTGGATGACGTCGGGAACCCGTCGTATGATGGGACTAGCCCGGGACAGATATATGGGAATTGGTGGATGAAGATATTATTATTATTTAAGCCGCTTGCTTAGGAAACCCCAAGCCTTTTTCCTTGCCTTTATATATACCATTAGTATGTTAGTCCACTTAAGCTGCATTCAGTCGGTGACGTGTGCCTGTTCCATCCCTTGGGAACAGAGAGTGAGTATCTGGGAGATGAGGCGGAGTTCGACTCCAACTTCGACAGCTGGTATGACTAGGCGACGGTCTACGCGCAAGCCCGCCTGTGGAGGAGACGTGAAGATGGGTGTTCTACCACCGAACTTCCTAGCGCTAGTTATCTTTACTTTGCTTGCTTAGCCCTGCGTGGCGATAATTTGAACCCTATGTCGGGATTGTAATAACTTATTTAACTCTGTGTTGCTCTATCGAGGGTTTGGAACTGCTATTCGACTGTTTCGAGTTCTGTACGTGGTAGCGACTGATCCGGGGACTCCGAAAAGGGAGGCCGGCGCCTCCACGGGAGGCGAGGCCTCGAGGGTGGCTCCTGTCTCAGCTCCGAGGCTGAAGCGGAAGCTCCCCGTCGTTCGGTGAGTTTTCTTTGTCGCTCACTTGTCATTGTCATTGATATTTTTGTCTTTGTTTCGACTTAGTTTTTCCGTGGCGCAGTCGGTCTGGTGGACGGACCGTGCCCTCCCTTGCGCCGTCAAGGCCCTCAAGATCGGGCTAAGCTCGTCGCCTCACCCGTCCTCGCAGCTCCTGGGCCCGGCGAACGAGACGGTCGAGGACTTCATCACCTTCTTCGACGCTCAGGTGGGGGCTGCAGTTCGAGCGGCAGCCGCGCGAGGAGGTGCCTCGGGCCCTCGCGAGGATGCCACCCCCGCGCCTGGGGAGGCTCTTCGTGTCGATGAGCCGTCTGCGGCGCCCGTGGAGGCGGGCGCTGCGGTTTCCCACATCTGCCGGAGCTGGCCGAGGCTCTGGGGGTGCGGGCCTCTGCACCGCACAGGCATGAGAGTGGCGGAGCCGCGCCATCGACCCTCGTCGAGGCCCAGTGGGATACCTGCCCGTGTCAACGAACGTGGGTCCCCCGTGATGTGGCAGTCCCGCAGCGAGCTTCCCGACCAATTCGTTCGCGAAGCCACAGCGGAGGAGCGCCTGTGGGACGTTCAGCTGGCGCACGGTCAGGATGTTCTCAGGGCGCTGCGAGACGTTCTCCGTCTTCATGACGCGGCCGGCGAGGTCCACCAGGTGTGTTTCGTTGCAGCCGGTGTTCTGTCGTAATCGATCGATTTTCAAGAGACACTTAGCTCGTTTTTCGCAGGAAACTCCGCAAGGAGGCGTTCGCAAAGAACGACCAAATTGCGGCGCTGTTGTTGGAGCTCCGCCGCTTGTCGGGGGCGGTGGAGGTTCGAGACCACCAACTGGCCGACCTCCAAACGCTCGAGACCGGGTCGCCGCTGAGTGTCGGGAGAAGGGCGAGCCCTGCGCGAGCAGCTTGCGAACACCAGCACTTGGCTGGACAACGAGCGAGCCGCGCGCAGGGTTGAGGAGGAGCGGCGTCTCATGGTGGAGGCTCGAGGACCAGTTCGAGCTGGAGCAGGCGGCCCGGGCCACGGCGGAGCGGCAAGCTCGAGAGGGAGAGAAAGCCCTCGAGGCCGCCCAGGGTCAAGTCGAGGATAAGCCGGTTTTGCTTGGGTTTCGATCTTTTTGCTTCGTTGTTCTTCTGTTTCTGACTGCTTTGTTGGTGCAGCGTTGAAGCAGGCGCTTCAGGCCGAGACGGAGGCGAAGGAGGCTGTGCTGGTGGCACACTCGGCGACCCAGCGTGAGCTCGATGAGCTGGTGCAGGCTGCTTCGGCAGCCTGCAACGAAATTGCTGGTGCCGACGTGCAGTGAGGCAGCTCCCTCGCCAGCCGCCTTCGAGCGCTTGGGGGCACTTCACCTCACGTGTGAAGGAAGCCCTCCTGCTTGGGATTCGGAAGGCGCTTGGAGTGGTCACGACTCACTACCAAGCGGACCTCTCAAAGCTCGCCGCCGGGTACGTCGTCGCCGACGACCTTAACGACGAGGAGGCAGTGGCGGCGATCGAGGAGGCCGATGCTGCTGCTGACGAGACGGCGCGAGTGCTGGCCGGCTACTTCGAGGTCGTCCTCTTCCCTGGCGAGGATGATGGCGGCTGGGACGACCTCGGTGGCGGGGGCAATCCCTGAAAGTCTCGGGCCATCAAGCCCGAGTGTAAAAAGTAGTTTAGGAGTTTGGATTTGCAAGATAAATTCGTTTACATCTTACTAAACATCGTTCATTTCGCTCTAAACGCGATGTTATTTTCATGCGGTATCTTCGCGACACGCATTGTGTCCAATGCATGTGCCTCGAGAGGAAAATGTAACACCCCTGGTGTTAATTAACACTAAACAAACGTTTAAGCTAAGCTAAGCATGATTCAAAAGCCAAATCAAAGAAAATGAGGAAATTCATCCAAAATTGAGTCAAAAACCATTAAATGAAGCAATAAAGAAAACTTTGAAAACTTCCTAAGAACTTGAAAAAGTGCAAAGGTGAAAGTTGGAGAAGAAGTCAAACCAAGAAACTTCCTTGTTCAAACCATAGTCTAAAACTACTTGGAAGCATCTCAAAATTCAAACCCTAAACTAGGAATTTGAAATTTTCAAAATCAAATTCAAAGCTGAAATGGAATCTTAGCCAAATCTCAAGATTTTACCACAGAACATCAAAATCTTCAAAAAGCAAAGTTGTTCTTCATCACATTTCTGATCTTTGCCTCTTTGGGCACTTTGGCCAATTTTGCCATCTAGCCCCTCGAATTTCGGAAATTCAGTTCAAAACAGGGTTTTACCCCCTTTTAAATTACGGCCAAATTTTCAACTTTTTCTCAAAATCTCCAGTGCAGGGACGTGTCTCATGAAATTCTAAACAACTTTCATGTTGGAAGATTTTCGAGTCATGTTCAAAATTTTGAAATTAGAGCCATGCCAATCAGTTGACCTTTGCACCGCTCACGACGCGCTCACGGGATGCCAGCGCCGCGCCCGCGCGTGCCGCGCTCGCCGCCGGCAGCCTCCTGCCACCGTCCGGCCTCGTCTGCTCCGACCAATGCCACCGTGCATGTTCCCACACGCAGCGCACGCCTCTGGCATGGTCTCATGGCCGGAGACCCACTGTAGCGCTGACTCCGCGCTCGCCGTCGTGTCGCCGCCGCGGACCGCCGGGTTTTGCCGTCGCCGCCGTTGCCCGCCGGTCCAAAGCGCGACTTTTGCGCCCCGCGTGCTCCTTTCCTCGCCCTGTCGCTTCTCGCCTCGCCCACGCGCATCTGCCGCCTGCAGCACGCCTGCGCGCGCGCGTTGACGCCGCGCACGGCGCCAACACGGCCGCGGCAAGCCGCTGTCGCCGCGAGACGTCACCGTGCTGCCCCGGTCTCCATCTAGTGATTCCCGAGCACCCTTCCATTCCCCTCTCCCTTCTACTTAAGGCCCCCAAACAGCTCCCCTTTCTCTTCCGCGCCGAAATCGCTCGCCGGAGTTGCCGAGCCGCCGCCGAGCTCGCTCACGCGGCCAGCCATCTCCACTGCTCCTCCGGCCAAACCGAGGCGCGCAATAGCTTCCCCATCACCCACTGCCACTCTCTGACCACACCCCAACTCGTTTCCGCCACCACAGCCGCCGGCGCAGCTCGCCAGAGAAGCTCGAGCTTTCCGTCGCCGCCCGCGCATGTGGACAGCTCGCTCCGCTCCTCCTCCGGCTGAACCGAGGGACCAACAGCTTCGCCGTGCCGCACTGGTGCTCATCGACCCCTTCCCCGACCTTCTCCGACCCCAACGTCGCCGGTCGCCGCTCGCCGGAGTTGCCGAGCCGCCACCGTCGTCGCCGAGCACGTTCCCGGCCATCCCCGTCGTCGACTTCTAGCATAAAAGGGACCGCGGTGAGCCTCTCTACGCGTAGCGCCACTCACCGAGGCCGGAGACCCCGGCTCGCCGCCGGCGTACGAACGCCGACGAGCTCGGGGACCTCCCTGTGTCTTCTACCTTTTTCTAGCAAAGGCCCATCACAACAACTCCTCCTCGGCACCCATCGCCGCTCGAGAGATGTACGACCACCCTCGAGCAGGGATGCCCGTGGCGATCGAGGCTCAGCGAGCTCGAGGGGAACGTCCACCCTCGATCGGGGTGATTTCCGTCACGTTCGAGCTCAGCCAAGCTCGAGGGGAACGTCCACCCTCGAGCGGGTGATTTCCGTCACGTTCGAGCCCAGCACAGCTCGAGGGGAACGTCCACCCTCGAGCGGGTGATTTCCGTCACGTTCGAGCCCAGCCAAGCTCGAGGGGAACGTCCACCCTCGAGCGGGTGATTTCCGTCACGTTCGAGCCCAGCCAAGCTCGAGGGGAACGTCCACCCTCGAGCGGTGATTTCCGTCACGTTCGAGCCCAGCCAAGCTCGAGGGGGACGATCACCGGGCGTTTTCCGTCTCGCGGAGGGAGCCGACTGTAAGATTCCAGGGACCCTTTTTTTTTAAGGATTCAAATCTTCTAGGGTTCACGGCGTAAATAGATTCTATCCTTTGAGCACTTTTCACTGCAACTTCAAAAATTCGTAGAAAATCGTAGAAAAATCAGAAAAATGCCAAACCAATTTTGTAGTGACCAGTGAATCTAGAAGAACAAATTCTTCCTTTGCACCTCACCCAGTTGAGCTGTAGATTTTGAAATATAAATTCATTTTAGTTTGAGCACTTTTCATCATAGTTCAAAATCTACACATGCATTGGAGCTGAGCTTGGGATATGTTGTTAGGGTGATTATCATTAGCCTAATGCGCAAGGGGTGCACAAAAATTCCCAGTGGATTTAGGGTTATGATTTTCCAAACATATACCCTACTGTTTTGGCAAATAAAGCACAGAAAATAATGTACTCAGTGAAAAATCATCTCCTTCACACAGGAACTAAACCAAGACATAAGAAACCTTAGAAAAATAAAAATGGTAATTTTTGGACACTGTAAAACGGTTAAATAATTTTGGTGGTTTAAACATGGTGAAATTCCACAAAAATAACCATAAATCAAAATCACATGCAAACTTGCAGAGAGGTCACCCTTGGTACCCTAAGTCACTGTGCCAAGTGGTTTGGACAAAAACCTTGTAGTTATTTTTGTAGGATTTTAGTTTGATTTTAGACAAAAAGATAAGAATAATTTTAATAAATAATAGAAAAATTTTCTTGAGCCAAGTTTTGGGCTAAGCTCCTGCCTTGGCATGAGCAAGCCTCTGATCCAATGGCACCTAAAAGTAATATTCCTAAGTTCACCTTTTGAATAATGGAAAAAGGACTTAAATAGTGGAAAAGAGAAGAAAAAGAAAAGAAAAGAGAAGAAAAACAAAAGAAAAGAGAAAAACCTAAAACTCTAAAATCAAAGTAAAGGTTCAAAATGAAAAGGGTATATTCACTTATAATTAATGTTTATCCTTTCCAATTCATTAACCAAGATTTAAATAAACCCTAACTATTTAAATCTCGATACTTAAGCATTCACGCATTTCGTGTAGATTCGGGTCTCGCCGACGGAGTCTACGAGCTAGTCCCCGCTGCCGAGGAGATCGCCCAGGAGTCCGAGGTGAACGTGGTGCACGTGGATCCAAGCCCCGAGCAGGAGTACCGCTTCGAGCCGGAAGGCAAGCCCCGGAGCATAACCTAACTTTACTTACGCGATTTACTTGATTATATGTTTGTGCATTTAAGTTTCAAGGAGTTGAATGAAACCCTAGATTGCATGATCATAGGTTCCTTTGATTGAACACTAGTATGTTAGGTTCGATAGTTGCTATGCTTAAGACCGATAGAAGTCGAATGTTTCCGACATTCGCGAGATATAGGAGTTGTATGTCTACTCATATCAGAAACATAGAGATGATGGACGGATGCTGGTAGATTCCCGTCTATCGATGTTTTAATTGGAAACATGTGGTACTTTTGTGTCAAGCGTTTGAACGTACCACATATATGCACGGTTTATGGGACCGGTAAGTCCCGGTATCAGATTGAAGCAGCTAGGGCCGACAGCCATCTCTCCTTGGAAACCATTGTTTTCCCCTGCCGTACACTTGTGGATATATGCGTGAGACTATGAGTGAAGCAGTAAACCTTTATCCTGAGGAAATGGACTCGGTTCCGAATTGTGGATCGATGAGAAAGGATTGGGGTGTGTTGGCATTTCCAACCATTCCGTATGTGTGGGTTTCCCCTGGCCAGGTAGTAAATTCGGTTCGAACTGTCCGCTTCTCGCGGTTAATGAGACTGCTTGACCGAGTATGGCATATTATGAAGTGAAACTTGGAAGGATGAAATCTTTGTATGGAATAATTGTATTGCAAAACTTGGTTGTTTAGCTAGGATCACCTAGAATGGATAGACTAAAGAAATTAAAATTGAAATGAAGAAATTAGAAAACAGCTTAGTCGCTTTTGGCAAAAGAACCCCACTAGCCAAACAGCCTCTCATTTTAGGAGTCGGTGATATAGTGATCACCAGTCGGTTAAGTCTTGTTGAGTATAACTAGTATACTCAGCCTTGCTTGTGGCTAAATTTTCAGGACCATCCCCTCAGGAGGTAGCTGCCTCTATGGCTTGGGCCTCCCAGCTTCCTCCTGGTTACAGCATCGAGTGGGAGCCGACCTCTCCCGAGGATCGTGAGGAGTAGCGTCACGGCTGACTTCATCGTGACGATACTATGGATCGTCGCTAGTATCTCGTTTACTTTCCGCTGCATGAACTCAAACTATTTACTTATCATTTCAATTTGGTTGTAATAACTCTAAGACTTGTTGTAATTTGAATTGTGGAATGATGTGATCTTTGGAACTCACCTTCGAGTGAGTGTATGGACGGACGATCTTCAGTAGCAGTTAGTCGAGCTTGACTCGACGATCGTACCCGTAATTGGGAACATTTTTGTGTATTAGCACCAACGGAAGGTGAAATATACTTAAGTGGGCCCATTTCTCGGGTAAGGTCGCTACAGCTGGTATCAGAGCTGACGTTCATACACTCCAAAGAAAACATCAGACCCTAACCAATGTTTTCTAAAATAAAATCTACCAAACCCCGATTCCATTGCGCCTAAGCAAATGGGATGAAATAGGAACGTTAAGGATAAAACTAGAACGTGAAGTCCTTAAGGGTTAAGGGTTGCGCTTTGTTAGGTGGCATAGTCTAACTTATGTTTGATGTTTGCTCTTTCATGAAACCCAATCTTTAAAAGGCTTTCGTCGCAAATCTTCTGACTGGTACGTAAAGTTTACGAGTAGGAGTCCGACTAGATCTATAGAGAGAGACGCGTCTATGCCTAGCCACCGGCACTAACTCCCAAAGTCAAGTCTGACTTAAGATGTGAGGACGTTTAGGTCTTGCATGCATCTCTTAACTAAAATCGGAATAATAATAAACTTAAGAGACTCAAAACCCAACCGATCAGATCAAATTTATGAATTAAATTGTAACCTTGTGTTGCTGAAATCTACAAGGGACAATAAATTGAAATGTCATTTTTATACCCCCATATCAGTTGAACCTGTCCTAAATTCAAATACCAAAGTGGTGTGAAATTTTTTTTTTATATATAAACAAATCTCACGCCAAAAATAAGAACTTGGATCATTATAATTCAAGTTATGCCCAAAACCATACACCTCGGTTTATGAAAAACAACAAAGCAGCGATGGTGGAACTAATTTTTCAACCCCTTCCAAGCGATTTTGGTGCTAAGCTGAATACCACAGTAGTGGGCACTAGTCTTTCTTTTCCTGAACAAAGATAAAAAAAGTTTCAAATGTTGGAGCTGAGAGCTACGGCTTTTCATCTACGAGCCCGCTATCTGTCCACAAAAGTTGTCCTTTCATTCAAGCTCTGATATCTTTCCCGTGTGCTCTGCTCTTTGACAATTCCCTTGAAGCAAGAAAATGTAAACGACTTCCCTCCACTTTTCTTGGTCCAGCCCTTCTAAATCCAGTTGTTTTCTCTTGGGAAACGGAAAACAGATAAACCTATGGTTACTCCTCGTGTTATCTTTCTTCATGATCAGTCACGTAAGTGGCTAAAATAATAGTGGACCGACAACTTCAAGCGTAAGAGGATCATTTTCCATGCACTAACTTCAGTCAATAGTAGAAATCTTGGATCCCGAGCCTGAGCCATGCCCTATTCCATTATGGTGTGTTACCGTCCAAACCTTTTTATCTCTGATTCAGTACACTTCAAATTTCATGTCTTGATTAAATTGTTTTCACCACTTCTCGTTGAGATGAAATTTTTATTGCGTAAACCTCCTTTGACGTTTTAAACTACATTACCTTGACTTCTATATGTTTAAGCATTCTACCATGACTGGTCATTTCAAGGACCGCCTACCCTGTTTTTCCCGCCAGCACCGCAAGGTCTCACGGGCCAGTTGACCTCCTCCGTATCCGTGCGCCGTGTGCTCTGCCTCGTTCGCCGGTTCGCCACAGTCGCCATCGTTTTTCCCCACCGCCATCGCCCACGTACTCGTCGCCGTACCAACGTCCCATCGCCAGGGCATCCCAATGCCGGCCACTACCGCGCCATGCGCCGCCCTCACGCCATCGCCCCGTCGGCCCCTACCTGACGATGTCGACACGCCACCACCATTCCTCCACCCCAGCCGTCGATAAAGGTGACCCCTCCACCGGCTACCACCACTCCAAGCCGCTCCACTTGAGCAACACAACTCCGCCGTTCTCGTTTCCCCCCGGCAGCCTCCACGGTGCCCAAGTTATCCACCCCACCGTGAGTTCTCTTCCTCGAGAAGCATACGCCTCCATCTCTTCGGAAAGCCACAAGAAAGTGCCCTCTCCACAACCCACCTTGCCATTTCACCAAGATCCACGACCCCAACCTCACCGAAGAAGTTCGAGCGGAAGCCACCAGGGGATTCCGCAAGATTGAAGTCGACAAGCAAGGAAGGATTCAACCTTCGCCACCATCCATGTCTTTCCCTTTCTTTCCCCCGATTGGTCCCGGAGTCCAGTGGACAGTGTTGGTGTATTACTTTTGTTTTCTATGCGAGATCTTGATAATCTTAGCTTTCCATATCTACATTCATCGCCCGCTCCCGCATGAGCGCCGTGATGCTATCTGAGAGATCTTGTATCAGTTATTATCTTCGAGTTGTAAATCTGGTAGGACTTTGGTGTGTTGTATCTGTGTTCTTTGAGTAACGCCTCTTCCTTCTAGTAAAAAGTCCATTCTTCTCCTTCTTCGAATCTCGGGACGAGATTCTTTTAAGGGGGGTAGGCTGTAACACCCCTGGTGTTAATTAACACTAAACAAACGTTTAAGCTAAGCTAAGCATGATTCAAAAGCCAAATCAAAGAAAATGAGGAAATTCATCCAAAATTGAGTCAAAAACCATTAAATGAAGCAATAAAGAAAACTTTGAAAACTTCCTAAGAACTTGAAAAAGTGCAAAGGTGAAAGTTGGAGAAGAAGTCAAACCAAGAAACTTCCTTGTTCAAACCATAGTCTAAAACTACTTGGAAGCATCTCAAAATTCAAACCCTAAACTAGGAATTTGAAATTTTCAAATTCAAATTCAAAGCTGAAATGGAATCTTAGCCAAATCTCAAGATTTTACCACAGAACATCAAAATCTCCAAAAAGCAAAGTTGTTCTTCATCACATTTCTGATCTTTGCCTCTTTGGGCACTTTGGCCAATTTTGCCATCTAGCCCCTCGAATTTCGGAAATTCAGTTCAAAACAGGGTTTTACCCCCTTTTAAATTACGGCCAAATTTTCAACTTTTTCTCAAAATTTCCAGTGCAGGGACGTGTCTCATGAAATTCTAAACAACTTTCATGTTGGAAGATTTTCGAGTCATGTTCAAAATTTTGAAATTAGAGCCATGCCAATCAGTTGACCTTTGCACCGCTCACGACGCGCTCACGGGATGCCAGCGCCGCGCCCGCGCGTGCCGCGCTCGCCGCCGGCAGCCTCCTGCCACCGTCCAGCCTCGTCTGCTCCGACCAATGCCACCGTTGCATGTTCCCGCACGCAGCGCACGCCTCTGGCATGGTCTCATGGCCGGAGACCCACTGTAGCGCTGACTCCGCGCTCGCCGTCGCGTCGCCGCCGCGGACCGCCGGGTTTTGCCGTCGCCGCCGTTGCCCGCCGGTCCAAAGCGCGACTTTTGCGCCCCCGCGTGCTTCTTTTCCTCGCCCTGTCGCTTCTCGCCTCGCCCACGCGCATCTGCCGCCTGCAGCACGCCTGCGCGCGCGCGTTGACGCCGCGCACGGCGCCAACACGGCCGCGGCAAGCCGCTGTCGCCGCGAGACGTCACCGTGCTGCCCCGGTCTCCATCTAGTGATTCCCGAGCACCCTTCCATTCCCCTCTCCCTTCCACTTAAGGCCCCCAAACAGCTCCCCTTTCTCTTCCGCGCCGAAATCGCTCGCCGGAGTTTGCCGAGCCGCCGCCGAGCTAGCTCACGCGGCCAGCCATCTCCACTGCTCCTCCGGCCAAACCGAGGCGCGCAATAGCTTCCCCATCACCCACTGCCACTCTCCGACCACACCCCAACGCGTTTCCGCCACCACAGCCGCCGGCGCAGCTCGCCGGAGAAGCTCGAGCTTTCCGTCGCCGCCCGCGCACGTGGACAGCTCGCTCCGCTCCTCCTCCGGCTGAACCGAGGGCACCAACAGCTTCGCCGTGCCGCACTGGTGCTCATCGACCCCTTCCCCGACCTTCTCCGACCCCGACGTCGCCGGTCGCCGGAGTTGCCGAGCCGCCACCGTCGTCGCCGAGCACGTTCCCGGCCATCCCCGTCGTCGACTTCTAGCATAAAAGGACCGCGGTGAGCCTCTCTACGCGTAGCGCCACTCACCGAGGCCGGAGACCCCGGCTCGCCGCCGGCGTACGAACGCCGACGAGCTCGGGGACCTCCCTGTGTCTTCTACCTTTTTCTAGCAAAGGCCCATCACAACAACTCCTCCTCGGCACCCATCCCGCTCGAGAGATGTACGACCACCCTCGAGCAGGGATGCCCGTGGCGATCGAGGCTCAGCGAGCTCGAGGGGAACGTCCACCCTCGATCGGGTGATTTCCGTCACGTTCGAGCTCAGCCAAGCTCGAGGGGAACGTCCACCCTCGAGCGGGTGATTTCCGTCACGTTCGAGCCCAGCCAAGCTCGAGGGGAACGTCCACCCTCGAGCGGGTGATTTCCGTCACGTTCGAGCCCAGCCAAGCTCGAGGGGAACGTCCACCCTCGAGCGGGTGATTTCCGTCACGTTCGAGCCCAGCCAAGCTCGAGGGGAACGTCCACCCTCGAGCGGGTGATTTCCGTCACGTTCGAGCCCAGCCAAGCTCGAGGGGGACGATCACCGGGCGTTTTCCGTCTCGCGGAGGGAGCCGACTGTAAGATTCCAGGGACCCTTTTTTTTTTAAGGATTCAAATCTTCTAGGGTTCACGGCGTAAATAGATTCTATCCTTTGAGCACTTTTCACTGCAACTTCAAAAATTCGTAGAAAATCGTAGAAAAATCAGAAAAATGCCAAACCAATTTTGTAGTGACCAGTGAATCTAGAAGAACAAATTCTTCCTTTGCACCTCACCCAGTTGAGCTGTAGATTTTGAAATATAAATTCATTTTAGTTTGAGCACTTTTCATCATAGTTCAAAATCTACACATGCATTGGAGCTGAGCTTGGGATATGTTGTTAGGGTGATTATCATTAGCCTAATGCGCAAGGGGTGCACAAAAATTCCCAGTGGATTTAGGGTTATGATTTTCCAAACATATACCCTACTGTTTTGGCAAATAAAGCACAGAAAATAATGTACTCAGTGAAAAATCATCTCCTTCACACAGGAACTAAACCAAGACATAAGAAACCTTAGAAAAATAAAAATGGTAATTTTTGGACACTGTAAAACGGTTAAATAATTTTTGGTGGTTTAAACATGGTGAAATTCCACAAAAATAACCATAAATCAAAATCACATGCAAACTTGCAGAGAGGTCACCCTTGGTACCCTAAGTCACTGTGCCAAGTGGTTTGGACAAAAACCTTGTAGTTATTTTTGTAGGATTTTAGTTTGATTTTAAACAAAAAGATAAGAATAATTTTAATAAATAATAGAAAAATTTTCTTGAGCCAAGTTTTGGGCTAAGCTCCTGCCTTGGCATGAGCAAGCCTCTGATCCAATGGCACCTAAAAGTAATATTCCTAAGTTCACCTTTTGAATAATGGAAAAAGGACTTAAATAGTGGAAAAGAGAAGAAAAAGAAAAGAAAAGAGAAGAAAAAGAAAAGAAAAGAGAAAAACCTAAAACTCTAAAATCAAAGTAAAGGTTCAAAATGAAAAGGGTATATTCACTTATAATTAATGTTTATCCTTTCCAATTCATTAACCAAGATTTAAATAAACCCTAACTATTTAAATCTCGATACTTAAGCATTCACGCATTTCGTGTAGATTCGGGTCTCGCCGACGGAGTCTACGAGCTAGTCCCCGCTGCCGAGGAGATCGCCCAGGAGTCCGAGGTGAACGTGGTGCACGTGGATCCAAGCCCCGAGCAGGAGTACCGCTTCGAGCCGGAAGGCAAGCCCCGGAGCATAACCTAACTTTACTTACGCGATTTACTTGATTATATGTTTGTGCATTTAAGTTTCAAGGAGTTGAATGAAACCCTAGATTGCATGATCATAGGTTCCTTTGATTGAACACTAGTATGTTAGGTTCGATAGTTGCTATGCTTAAGACCGATAGAAGTCGAATGTTTCCGACATTCGCGAGATATAGGAGTTGTATGTCTACTCATATCAGAAACATAGAGATGATGGACGGATGCTGGTAGATTCCCGTCTATCGATGTTTTAATTGGAAACATGTGGTACTTTTGTGTCAAGCGTTTGAACGTACCACATATATGCACGGTTTGTGGGACCGGTAAGTCCCGGTATCAGATTGAAGCAGCTAGGGCCGACAGCCATCTCTCCTTGGAAACCATTGTTTTCCCCTGCCGTACACTTGTGGATATATGCGTGAGACTGTGAGTGAAGCAGTAAACCTTTATCCTGAGGAAATGGACTCGGTTCCGAATTGTGGATCGATGAGAAAGGATTGGGGTGTGTTGGCATTTCCAACCATTCCGTATGTGTGGGTTTCCCCTGGCCAGGTAGTAAATTCGGTTCGAACTGTCCGCTTCTCGCGGTTAATGAGACTGCTTGACCGATGTATGGCATATTATGAAGTGAAACTTGGAAGGATGAAATCTTTGTATGGAATAATTGTATTGCAAAACTTGGTTGTTTAGCTAGGATCACCTAGAATGGATAGACTAAAGAAATTAAAATTGAAATGAAGAAATTAGAAAACAGCTTAGTCGCTTTTGGCAAAAGAACCCCACTAGCCAAACAGCCTCTCATTTTAGGAGTCGGTGATATAGTGATCACCAGTTGGTTAAGTCTTGTTGAGTATAACTAGTATACTCAGCCTTGCTTGTGGCTAAATTTTCAGGACCATCCCCTCAGGAGGTAGCTGCCTCTATGGCTTGGGCCTCCCAGCTTCCTCCTGGTTACAGCATCGAGTGGGAGCCGACCTCTCCCGAGGATCGTGAGGAGTAGCGTCACGGCTGACTTCATCGTGACGATACTATGGATCGTCGCTAGTATCTCGTTTACTTTCCGCTGCATGAACTCAAACTATTTACTTATCATTTCAATTTGGTTGTAATAACTCTAAGACTTGTTGTAATTTGAATTGTGGAATGATGTGATCTTTGGAACTCACCTTCGAGTGAGTGTATGGACGGACGATCTTCAGTAGCAGTTAGTCGAGCTTGACTCGACGATCGTACCCGTAATTGGGAACATTTTTGTGTATTAGCACCAACGGAAGGTGAAATATACTTAAGGTGAAATCTCGCTCGGAAACTGGGTGGCAACCAGGCTGGTTGTCATACGTGGTAGCGCGGATGGAGGAGGCGTACGCATCCGCGGAGTTGCGTAGCCCGTAGGGATAGGAATGCACCGTCGTAACGCGTGGTGCGGACATGGGCCCTGGGAGGAAGGGAGCAGCCCTCTCCTGTGCTCCTGACCGCAAAACGTCCCCTTCCCTTGTGGGATGGGAGTTGCTGACGTCGGCGGCACGCCTTGCGGTGCGTGCTCGTCGTGCGCGAGGTCCGGGACGACTCCGCCGTCGCGGTGCCGCCGGAAGCTGGTGATGAGGCTCCGGTTGGTCGCTGGGATCCTCCTGGAGGATGCGCATGTGGTAATCGTCACCACATGTTTGGAACCGCAGGCTCCCGAACCGGATCTCCTGCCCCGCTGGGAGCAGATTGCTCTCGCCCAGCGGAGGCCGTCCTTCGCCGGAGTTCGCCATCGGGAATGGGAGTAGCGCAGCGCTGGTCCCCTACCTGGCGCGCCAACTGTCTGTGACATCTCTGATGTCAAAAGAATTAAAAAGTGCAATTAAAATCAATGCAACAGGGAATTGGGTTGAAATTCAAAAATTCGTCAAAAATTCAATTATAATTCAAAAACAAGGGTTGTTTGGACACCCAACTGAAATCTCAAGACTGGGGTGCTGAACTTAAAAATCTCGGACCGAAAGAGTAGTTGTCATCACCTACAGCCCTTCGCGACAACCTCGCCACGGCGTTCGTTCCGCTCGATGACCCTCGAGCGGGGATGTCCGTCACGATCGAGCTTAGCTCGTATATCCGTCACGATCGAGCTTAGCCCGGATGTCCGTCACGATCGAGCTTAGCCGTATATCCGTCCCGATCGAGCTATGTCCGTGACGATCGAGCTATGTCCGTGACGATCGAGCTATGTCCGTCACCCTCGAGCGACGTTCCGGCACGCTCGAGGCTCCGCAGCCAAGCTCGAGGACTCACCCTCGAGCGACGTTCCGGCACGCTCGAGGCTCCGCAGCCAAGCTCGAGGACTCACCCTCGAGCGACGTTCCGGCACGCTCGAGGCTCCGCAGCCAAGCTCGAGCACTTACCCTCGAGCGACGTTCCATCACCCTCGAGGCTTCGCAGCCAAGCTCGAGGGGGGCACTCACCCTCGAGTGGCGTTTCCGACCATTCGAGGCTCGGCAAGCTCGAGCTTGCGTTCAAGCTCGAAGCGCCGTAGCGCCTGGTCGAAGTGCCTGGTCCAAGCTCGAAAGTTGTGTCCCACACCTCAGACCCCAACTTTTAATTTTACCCGTTTCGAAGTTCAGTTCGAATTTTTGGAGAAAATTCGAATTTGGAAATCGGAGCTCCACGGGCATGCTACAGTGCCCCTGGCGCGCGCTGCGCTGGCCGGAGCTCGGCCGCCACGTGGCCGGCGAACGGCGCAGGCGGCGCTGAGCTGGCCAAGCCGCGGCGGACGCTGGCGCTTGTCGCCTAGCTCTTGTCCGGCCACTCCCGAGCCATCACTTCGCCGCTGTCGCCTCGCCTCGCCTCGCGCCGCGGAGCGCCATCATACGGTCGCGCGCCGCCGTGGCCGCACGCGCGCTCGCGCCGCGCCGAGCGCACTGCAGGCGGTAGAGTCCATTCGCGCCGCGCCAAAGCCTCTGCTGAGGATCTCCACTTCATCACGCGATGATCTTTGACGCCCAACCGCGCGTGTGCGCTCTGTTCGAGCTCGCGCGCCATCAATGGCGACCGCGACAGCCACCCACGCGCTCGCACGCTCCCGAGGCCGCACAGTGCCTCCCTTGCGTGCTCAATCGCTCCACCGCGCACTCACACCCCTCCTCTCACTCGCTCACTTGGCCATTTCCACTTCCCCGCGCTCGCTCGGTCTTCTTCCTCCTCGCGACGCGCAAGCCGAACCCAAGCTCTTCGCGAAATTCCTCGTCCACGCTCCACCATTCCCAAATCCATCCCGCACGGAGCTAGTCCACTCCACCAGCTCCAAAACCCCCAACTTTCCCCAAGACATTGACCCTTCTCCGGCGAGAATTCGTGAATTCCCCCAAATCGCGATTTTCGGCCGCCGGAGCACCCGCACGTCGAGACCCTACTCCGAGCCGTCCCCGAGGTCAACCGAGCACGCCATTGGCTTCCTCGAGCTCCACTGGTGCTCTAGGACCCCTCGAACCTCGGCGAACGACCCCGAGCTCACCGGCGTAGAAGCCGCGGCGGCCGCGCCGCCACCACCTCGTCGCCGGCGAAACTCCGACCATCCCCGGCCTCCCAACCGTCCCCAAACGACTCGTGGTGAGCCCAGGAAGCTTTTCCCCCACTTCCCCGAGCCTAGTTCGCCGCCGTTTGGCCGGCGCAACTCCGGCGAGGTCCCAGGGACCCAAGTTCATCGTCTACCTTTGTTTAGGGGTCTCTGCGCAAAAGTCCAGGGACTCGTTCGCGAAGTTTTGAAAGATCTAGGGTTCTCTGCGTAAACAGATTCTTAAGTCTAGGTTTGATTTTTCCCGAAACTTGTAAAATCGATTAAAAATCGTACAAAAATCGGAAAAATGCAAAAAAAATACTCCCTGGATTCGTGAGAGTCTAAATTACAATCTCTATTAGACATGTTTGTACTTTTGACGAACTGTTTTTGAATTAAAATTCAAACAAGGAAAATCTAAAGTTATGCACCATTTCAAATCCAGAGCTGCGCTAGGGTTGAGCTTTGGATATGTTGTGTATAGTGGCTTTGGACAGCTTGTGTCCAAAGAAGACCCAAAAATATGATGTTTAGCTCCTGTTATGAATTAAAATAGGTTTTCTGTCTTTTTGCAGTGCAGAAATCATTAAAAATAATATGTGCAGTGAAAAATCACCATTTTGCTCCTGAGAGCTTAAAACTTGTTAGAACACATGTTAAAAATGAAAAACTGAATTTTTGCTCTGTTTAGGATGGCAAATAATTAAATATGTGTTTTTGGTTAGAAAATCATTGAGGATCACCCAAGGGTTATTTTGAGCCACCACTTGGCCAGAGCCCTCCTCATACTTATGCTTAACTTTGGTAGGGAGATCTCCTGAAATGGTTGAATTTTCAATTTTATATAAATTAAATTCATTTCTGCTGGCAGCAACTTGTTAGATTTTTAATAAATTATGTGTAGCTCGAAATTAGCTAAATTTTGGAGTGAGCTTAGCTCTTATACTCCAGTAGCTGTCATAAGTTTATAGCTAAAAATGATGAACAAAAATGGAGAAACAAAAATGAGAAGGAATCTAGTTGGAAATTGATTTATATAAAAGAATAAACCTTTTGGGTTAATTAGTTGAAATAAAATGGGTAGAACCTGAAATTCCAGAACAGCACCCAACTTTGTGAAGAAATAAATATAATTCTTTTATATATGTACACAATCACCATCGCATTCAAATAAAACTTTTACCATACACCTACACCTTGTTTTGTGAGGAAAATAGAAATGCTTAAGCATGTCTAGGTGAATATGGCCTTCAAGGCCTTAGTCTTAGCATCTATAGGCAGCCGCCTTAAAATATGCATCTCATGTAGACGGCGCCATCCCGGACGGCAACTACACCCTCATTCCCGCAGACGAGGAGCAAGTCCCGGAGCACGGTGCCAGCGAAGAAGTGACCAACCCGGAGGCTAACTCTCAGTCCGAGCAAGAAGGCAAGCCCCGGAGCATGACCTAACCTTTACCAAAATATGCACTTTGAATTCTCTATGTTTGTGCATTTACGTTTCAAGGAATTGATTGAATACCTTAGCTGCACATTTCCTAGTACCTATGACTTGCAATACTAGTATGAAAGGATCGATAGGGCATTGCTTTAGGTCCGTTACAAGTCGAGTGATTTCCTGTCACTCGCGAGACATAGGAATTGCTTGTCTTTACTTATGTTGGAATCATAAGGATTGACGGGCGGGATGATAGATGTAGATCTCCCGTCCGTGTATGATAATTGATTAAGGTCGAAATGTGTGGTTGAGTGTGTCAAGTTTTTGAACGTACCACATGCATGCCGATGTATGGGGATCGGTAAGCCCGGTACCAGATTGAAGCAGCTAGGGCCGATAGCCATCTCTCCTTGGAAACTTTGTTTTCCCCTGCCGTACACTTGTGGATATATGCGTGAGACTGTGAGTGAAGCAGTAAACCTTTATCCTAAGGAAATGGACCCGGTTCCGAATTGTGGATCGATGGGAAAGGTTGGGAAATGCTTGTACCTTTTATAGCAAGCAGAGTATCCGTGTGTGTTGGGTTTCCCCTGGCCAGGTAGCAAAATTCGGTTCGAACTGTCCGCTTCTCGCGGTTAATGAGACTGCTTGACCGCCCTGCTACATTGAGTAATAAGTGGAATTATGAGATTATGAA
Source organism: Digitaria exilis (assembly GCA_015342445.1). Classification (NCBI taxonomy): domain Eukaryota; kingdom Viridiplantae; phylum Streptophyta; class Magnoliopsida; order Poales; family Poaceae; genus Digitaria; species Digitaria exilis. The sequence continues at coordinate 23,123 of JACEFO010000620.1, forward strand.
TTTGTTCTATGAATTAATTTGTATTGCTCCACTTGCATGCTTAGAGAGGATGCTAATCTAGAATGGTTAAATAAACTAGAAACTGATGCTAAAACTTGAAAGCAAGGATCTACCTTTAGTTGCTTTTTGGCAAACAAACCCACCAGCCAAAAGCCTCTCATTGTCTAGATGTCGGTGATGTAGTTTTCACCCGACGGGTAAGCCTTGCTGAGTATTAGTATACTCAGCCTTGCTTGTGACAATATTTTACAGGTATCATTTTGGATGTGGATGCTATGACTTGGCCCGTCCAGGTTCCCCCTGGCTGGCACATCGAATGGGTCCCGTCCTCTGGCGAGGATCGGGAGGAGTAGCTTCGTGGCAGGCTTCAGCACGGAGTTATTTGTACCGCCGTTAGATTATTTACTTCCGCTGCAATGAACTTCTAATTTCAGTTGTTATGAACTTTCAAATTCCGCTGCAAGACTTGTACTCTGATTTTATTTCAACTCGGTTTGTAATAACTAGGTTACCTATGTGCGTGATTTAATTTGTGGAATGTTGTAATCTCTGGAACCCGCCTTCGTGTGGGCGTGCTGTTGTTTCGATCGGGAAAAGTACGTGGTTTAATCGGGTTTAATCCGACGGCGCTCCAGCTTATTCCGGATTAAGTGCTTGACTACGTGATTAGTGGTCCAAAGGTACTTAACTTGGAATAATTTCGGAGTGGACCGCCACAGCTGGCATCAGAGCCGAAGCAACAGCCCGGAGAGAGCAACAAACCTTTAATAAACGATTTTTGAATAAAACTTGCCAACTCGTGCGTCCGACGCGTTTTGCGGAAGAAGGTCCTATGATAATCGCTAAGGATGTTACCTAGAACGTGAAGCCTATGTGGGTTAAGGGATCACGATATGATAGGTGGCAAATAGTATATTATACTGACTTCCAGCACATTTCATTCTGTCATTTACATTTCGCAATGGTGGGCGCAAGGTACGGCGATTGCTGTAACGTACCACGGCACTATATGAAAATATAGTGGCGGCACATAGTCAATACGCTGTGATGGCGTATGAAACTAGAATAGGATGGTGGGCGCAAGGTACGGCGATTGCTGTAGCGTACCACGGCGTCATATGCAAATATGATGGCGGCACAAAGTCAATACGCTATTTCAATAGCGTATGAAACTGTCAATATGTTGCCTCGGTGACATATGAACATTGCCCGTTCAATGTTAAACGTTCGGGTGCCACCTCTATAGTGGGTGGTAATGAATGGAGACGCTTTCGTGAGTGCTGGCACGAGAGGTTGATTATATATGCTCTGGAATGGAATTTTCTGCAGGTACACTAACCGCGATTCCGTATATTGAAACGGTTAGAGAATTCCGACTAGTTAACATAAGGAGAGACGGATATTGCCTAGCCACCGGCACTAACTTCGTAAGCCAAGAGTTATTGGCATGTGTGGTTGTGAGATCGAATAGGCCGCTCATGCATTGCATCTCGCTGAAATAATATTAATTCAACACATGAGACCAAAACGAACCGCCGTCAAAGAATTGAGATCAAAACCCAAAACCCTGCTGAGAACAATCTGTTTGCAACCCTAATTCGAAACTGAAAACGTTGTCAAATGAAAAAGTGTTCAACATGAAAGTTGTCATAAACATTATAAAGTACGTGCTGGAGAAATTTCAACGAAAATGGATCAGTAGAACTGGAGTTATGCTAAAAATGGTGACCCCCCCTGTCTGCTGGAAATTTCTGGGGACAGTGAGATAAGATTTAATTTTTACACCATCTTAACGACAGTTTCTGCTCGAATCTCCAACATGAAACTTGTTAGGAATTACTTAAACAATGTTCTGGCCAAATTTGGGAATTTTTGAGCTTGTAGATTTCGAGATGTGTAATTTTTACCACCCTGCACAGAATCTGTTTTTGCTCTTTGGCACTAACCGGTTCTCACCCTTGCCCCTTTTTCCTTTTGGTTCAGATGGACGCCCTCGCTGACCTGGCTAGTTACCCTAACGACGTGTCTTTCTCTGATTGCTTGGGATGGGAAGGCTTCCCTAGCATCTTGTGGTCGGTTCTACAGGCACTTGGCTACCCTACACCGCCACAATATGAGAGAATCCTCATCCGAGACCGTGGTGTGACTCGTTCCCGTGTGCGTTTGGTGGTACACCGTCACCCGCCGTGTCCTAGTTCCCCCACCTGGACGGTGGAAGTTCATGGACACCACATGGAGACGACTTGTGAGCTAGCTGCCTTGAATGGCATCAGTTCTTTTTGTGCTCAGAACCAGAGCTTGGTAGAGCACCAGTTGCTTGGGCTGTTCCCACCAACTCAGCCGGATGATCCCCACTGGATGAGGCGCTACCTTAGCTCTCCTTTGAGGATGGCGGAGAACCCCGTCGCAGCAGCCGCTTTGATGATGAGGTGGATACGGGCGTATCACCGTTTGCAGGCACTTCTTGGACGGTCGCAGAGCGAGATGCTCAACATTGCTATGGACATGTCCGCTCGCGCCCGTGACATAGGGGTTGAGAGGACCTCTTTGTCCATTGAGGTGACCACTAGAGATGCCATGATTGCTGACTTGGAGAGGCAATTGAATGACCTCCAGATTGCACACAACAACACCCAGAATGAGTTAGCACAAACTAGAGATGAGCTTGAGGAGGTACACGGTACCTTGGAGCAGGCCAATGCCATGCTTGCCGCCCACGACGCTCAGCACCTCTTTGAGCAGCAAGGAGGGGATGTGGATGGTGAAGGAGAGGCCCCCGACTCCGACATGGACACCGAGGACGACATGCCGCCCCTTCCAGCTCCACCTTCTCCTATGGGCAGCGAGGCTACCGCTAACAACCTTGATGACTTTTAGAGTGGTAGTAGCAAGGACTCCTCCGCTAGGCCTAGATTTTGGCTTCATGTTGTAATAGGCTAGATGGAGTTGAGCTCCCCTTGTTATCTTTTGTGGCATGTAAAAATGAATGGTGTGATTGTGTTGCGAAACTTGATGATGTTGTTACAGCTGTGTTGAAAACATTCTGCGGCTGACCTTGTTTTAATTATTGATGGGTTTTCCTTTCATTTCTGGGCTGTGATGTGAACTACAAAGTTGTTTGGAATTTGTCAAACAAAACGATCACCAAATTGCAACCCCATTGGTTAAGCGAAATAAAAATGGCAACCAAAACACTATAGCTCGGCCTGCTGAAAAACAGCAAATGCAGAGAGCTAAAGATTGAATTTTTCGGCTTAGTTCCAGTCCGAATTTGATTCCGAGCCCAACATGAAAGTTGTAGAGCATGAAATTTTCGAGCTACTGACTGAATTGGAGCATTTGACTTGTTTCCTGTCGGGAGATATGATTTTTCTTCCGAACTGCGTGCTGACTTGCCATTCTGCGCAGTACACTTTAATATATTGTCACGTTCTATCTTGTCATTCATTATGCAAGCTTATGGAATGTGGCTAATACAAGTACCTACTGCAGATGGCAATCACCCGCAGCGGTCACGACGCTAGTGGCTCCAACGCTAACCAGCAGGGGCCAGAGGGGCAGCAACAGCCACCGCCACCTCCTCCACCGCAGCAACCTCCTACGTGGCAGCAGCTTTATGCCACGCAAACGGAGATTCTCCGGAACCTGCAGCATCAGCAGCAGATGATGCAGCAGCAGATGCTTCAGCAGGGAGGTCAACGGGCCCCTCAGCCTCAGGTGGCCAGATACGAAGATTTTCTGGCAACGCACCCGCCGATTTTCTCTCGAGCTGATGAGCCCTTGGAGGCCGACACCTGGATTCGAGCCATCGAGTCCAAGTTCACCATTTTGGCAACGCCTTGCACCTCCAACCGCAAGGTCGTGTTCGCGGCGCAGCAGCTCCGCGGCCCAGCTCTCCTTTGGTGGGAGAACTACCTGGCCCTGCAGCAGGAGGGTCATGTAGTTGAGTGGGATGAGTTCAAGGCTGCATTCAAGGCTCATCACATTCCGGCCGGTCTAGTAGAGCGGAAGTTGAATGAGTTTTTGGCGCTGACCCAGGGTACCCGTACAGTGCTTCAGTACGCCCAGGCCTTCAATGGTCTGTGCCCTTATGCGGGTCATCACGCCGACTCCGACGAGAAGAAGCTAGAGAGGTTCCGACGTGGCCTTAACACCAAGTTGAAGGCACAGTTGGCCACCACCCGTGCTGCCACGTACGGCGATCTCGTGAACCTTGCCATCACCCAGGAAGACGCCAATGTGGTGCACAAGGCGGAGAAGAATCAGGAAGAGCATGCTGAGCACCTTCGCATTGTTCTTCAAAGGCTGAGAGACCACCAGCTCTACGCCAAATTCTCCAAGTGTGAATTCTGGTTGCAGAGCGTGAAGTTTCTAGGCCACACGGTTTCCAAGGATGGTATATCCGTGGATCCAACCAAGGTACAAGAGGTGCTAGATTGGCAACCACCTACCTCTGTCCATGAGATTCGGAGTTTTCTGGGTTTAGCCGGTTATTACCGCCGTTTTATTCCGGATTTCTCTCGGATAGCAAAGCCCATGACCGAACTCTTGAAGAAGGGAGTTAAATTTGAGTGGAATGACAAATGTGAGGAAGCTTTCCACACCTTGCGAAGACATTTAACTTCAGCCCCAGTTTTGGCTCAGCCCGATTGCACCAAGCCGTATGATGTTTATTGTGACGCATCAGGCACCGGTCTTGGCTGTGTTCTCATGCAAGAGAACCGAGTCATTGCTTATGCTTCTCGAGCACTTCGGCCTCATGAGCAAAACTACCCCACGCACGATCTTGAGTTAGCAGCGGTCATTCATGCTCTCAAGATGTGGAGACACTATTTGATGGGTGTTCCCTGCAACATATACACAGACCACAAGAGCCTCAAGTATGTCTTCACTCAGGCACATCTGAATATGAGACAGCGAAGATGGTTGGAGTTAGCAAAGGACTATGATCTCAGTGTACACTATCACCCCGGGAAGGCTAATGTAGTTGCGGATGCACTAAGCCGCAAGGCTCGTTGTCATTGTCTTTCCGTGGAGTCCTATGCCGACACCCTGTGTCACGAAATGGCAAAGCTCAATTTGGAGATTGTTCCACACGGGTACTTCAACCATATTGCAGTGGAACCAACCGTGCACGATCAGATTGTTGCAGCCCAATTAAATGATGCGGGCGTTAAAATCCTTAAAAGGAAATTGTCTAAGGAAAAGGTGAAAGAGAAGTACAAGTGTTTCCGGTTGGATGGGCAGGGAGTGATGTGGTTTGGACATCGCCTTGTGGTGCCCAAAAACACGGAACTCCGGAGGAAGCTTATGGATGAGGCACACCTCTCTAAATTTTCTATCCATCCCGGCAGCACCAAAATGTACCAAGACTTGAAGCAAAACTTTTGGTGGACTCGAATGAAGCGAGAAATTGCCACGTATGTGTCGGAATGTGACACATGCCAGCGGGTCAAGGCTAGCCACTTGAAGGTAGCAGGCACGCTTCAACCTTTACCTATTCCCTCGTGGAAGTGGGAAGATATAAGCATGGATTTTATTGTTGGACTTCCCAGAACCCCTCAGGGGCACGATTCTATTTGGGTAATTGTGGATCGCCTTACCAAGACCGCACACTTTATTCCAGTCAATACCACTTACACTGCCAAGAAGTATGCGGAGATTTATTTGGAGCGGATCGTTTGTCTACACGGGATACCCAAGACGATAATTTCAGATCGTGGTGCTCTGTTCGTAGCACGCTTTTGGGAACAATTGCAAATGTCCCTAGGCACCAAACTGATCCGTAGTTCGGCATATCACCCACAGACCGATGGGCAGACGGAAAGGGTAAATCAAATACTTGAGGATATGCTTCGAGCCTGTGTTATTCATTATGGGAAGAATTGGGAGAAATGTTTATCTCTGGCCGAATTCTCCTATAACAACAGCTACCAAGCGAGTCTTAGAATGGCACCATTCGAAGCCTTGTATGGTAGAAGATGTCGGACCCCGTTGTGTTGGTCCCAGGCAGGCGAGAGGTACACTTATGGCCCTGACCTTGTGAAGGAAGCCGAAGAAAAGGGTAGGATCATTCGGGAGAATTTGAAGACCGCCCAGTCACGGCAAAAGAGCTACTTTGATCAGCGGCGGAAGCCACTTCAGTTCGAAGTTGGTGATCACGTATATCTTAAGGTCTCCCCGACCAAGGGTGTGCAAAGATTTGGACTCAAGGGCAAGCTTGCACCTCGTTATATCGGCCCGTATGAAATTACTCAGCAATGTGGGCCGGTAGCCTATCAAGTAAAGCTTCCCGAGAAACTTTCAGCGGTACACAATGTATTCCATGTTTCTCAACTCAAGAGGTGTCTTCGTGTCCCAACCGAAGTTGTTGAACAAGAGGAACTCTCGGTTGAACCGGATCTCTCTTATGATGAGCATCCCGTTAAGATCCTCGACGAGAAAGAGCGACAAACACGAAGGAAGGGAGTTAAAATGTACAAAGTTCAGTGGAGTCATCACTCCGAAGATGAAGCCACGTGGGAAACCGAGGACTATCTTAGGAAGAATTTCCCCGACATACTTTCATAAGCCGAGGTATTTCTTTTCCCCTCTCTATCTCTAGGTTTAATCGAATCTCGGGACGAGATTCCTTTTAAGGGAGGTAGGCTGTGACATCTCTGATGTCAAAAGAATTAAAAAGTGCAATTAAAATCAATGCAACAGGGAATTGGGTTGAAATTCAAAAATTCGTCAAAAATTCAATTATAATTCAAAAACAAGGGTTGTTTGGACACCCAACTGAAATCTCAAGACTGGGGTGCTGAACTTAAAAATCTCGGACCGAAAGAGTAGTTGTCATCACCTACAGCCCTTCGCGACAACCTCGCCACGGCGTTCGTTCCGCTCGATGACCCTCGAGCGGGGATGTCCGTCACGATCGAGCTTAGCTCGTATATCCGTCACGATCGAGCTTAGCCCGGATGTCCGTCACGATCGAGCTTAGCCGTATATCCGTCCCGATCGAGCTATGTCCGTGACGATCGAGCTATGTCCGTGACGATCGAGCTATGTCCGTGACGATCGAGCTATGTCCGTCACCCTCGAGCGACGTTCCGGCACGCTCGAGGCTCCGCAGCCAAGCTCGAGGACTCACCCTCGAGCGACGTTCCGGCACGCTCGAGGCTCCGCAGCCAAGCTCGAGGACTCACCCTCGAGCGACGTTCCGGCACGCTCGAGGCTCCGCAGCCAAGCTCGAGCACTTACCCTCGAGCGACGTTCCGTCACCCTCGAGGCTTCGCAGCCAAGCTCGAGGGGGGCACTCACCCTCGAGTGGCGTTTCCGACCATTCGAGGCTCGGCAAGCTCGAGCTTGCGTTCAAGCTCGAAGCGCCGTAGCGCCTGGTCGAAGTGCCTGGTCCAAGCTCGAAAGTTGTGTCCCACACCTCAGACCCCAACTTTTAATTTTACCCGTTTCGAAGTTCAGTTCGAATTTTTGGAGAAAATTCGAATTTGGAAATCGGAGCTCCACGGGCATGCTACAGTGCCCCTGGCGCGCGCTGCGCTGGCCGGAGCTCGGCCGCCACGTGGCCGGCGAACGGCGCAGGCGGCGCTGAGCTGGCCAAGCCGCGGCGGACGCTGGCGCTTGTCGCCTAGCTCTTGTCCGGCCACTCCCGAGCCATCACTTCGCCGCTGTCGCCTCGCCTCGCCTCGCGCCGCGGAGCGCCATCATACGGTCGCGCGCCGCCGTGGCCGCACGCGCGCTCGCGCCGCGCCGAGCGCACTGCAGGCGGTAGAGTCCATTCGCGCCGCGCCAAAGCCTCTGCTGAGGATCTCCACTTCATCACGCGATGATCTTTGACGCCCAACCGCGCGTGTGCGCTCTGTTCGAGCTCGCGCGCCATCAATGGCGACCGCGACAGCCACCCACGCGCTCGCACGCTCCCGAGGCCGCACAGTGCCTCCCTTGCGTGCTCAATCGCTCCACCGCGCACTCACACCCCTCCTCTCACTCGCTCACTTGGCCATTTCCACTTCCCCGCGCTCGCTCGGTCTTCTTCCTCCTCGCGACGCGCAAGCCGAACCCAAGCTCTTCGCGAAATTCCTCGTCCACGCTCCACCATTCCCAAATCCATCCCGCACGGAGCTAGTCCACTCCACCAGCTCCAAAACCCCCAACTTTCCCCAAGACATTGACCCTTCTCCGGCGAGAATTCGTGAATTCCCCCAAATCGCGATTTTCGGCCGCCGGAGCACCCGCACGTCGAGACCCTACTCCGAGCCGTCCCCGAGGTCAACCGAGCACGCCATTGGCTTCCTCGAGCTCCACTGGTGCTCTAGGACCCCTCGAACCTCGGCGAACGACCCCGAGCTCACCGGCGTAGAAGCCGCGGCGGCCGCGCCGCCACCACCTCGTCGCCGGCGAAACTCCGACCATCCCCGGCCTCCCAACCGTCCCCAAACGACTCGTGGTGAGCCCAGGAAGCTTTTCCCCCACTTCCCCGAGCCTAGTTCGCCGCCGTTTGGCCGGCGCAACTCCGGCGAGGTCCCAGGGACCCAAGTTCATCGTCTACCTTTGTTTAGGGGTCTCTGCGCAAAAGTCCAGGGACTCGTTCGCGAAGTTTTGAAAGATCTAGGGTTCTCTGCGTAAACAGATTCTTAAGTCTAGGTTTGATTTTTCCCGAAACTTGTAAAATCGATTAAAAATCGTACAAAAATCGGAAAAATGCAAAAAAAATACTCCCTGGATTCGTGAGAGTCTAAATTACAATCTCTATTAGACATGTTTGTACTTTTGACGAACTGTTTTTGAATTAAAATTCAAACAAGGAAAATCTAAAGTTATGCACCATTTCAAATCCAGAGCTGCGCTAGGGTTGAGCTTTGGATATGTTGTGTATAGTGGCTTTGGACAGCTTGTGTCCAAAGAAGACCCAAAAATATGATGTTTAGCTCCTGTTATGAATTAAAATAGGTTTTCTGTCTTTTTGCAGTGCAGAAATCATTAAAAATAATATGTGCAGTGAAAAATCACCATTTTGCTCCTGAGAGCTTAAAACTTGTTAGAACACATGTTAAAAATGAAAAACTGAATTTTTGCTCTGTTTAGGATGGCAAATAATTAAATATGTGTTTTTGGTTAGAAAATCATTGAGGATCACCCAAGGGTTATTTTGAGCCACCACTTGGCCAGAGCCCTCCTCATACTTATGCTTAACTTTGGTAGGGAGATCTCCTGAAATGGTTGAATTTTCAATTTTATATAAATTAAATTCATTTCTGCTGGCAGCAACTTGTTAGATTTTTAATAAATTATGTGTAGCTCGAAATTAGCTAAATTTTGGAGTGAGCTTAGCTCTTATACTCCAGTAGCTGTCATAAGTTTATAGCTAAAAATGATGAACAAAAATGGAGAAACAAAAATGAGAAGGAATCTAGTTGGAAATTGATTTATATAAAAGAATAAACCTTTTGGGTTAATTAGTTGAAATAAAATGGGTAGAACCTGAAATTCCAGAACAGCACCCAACTTTGTGAAGAAATAAATATAATTCTTTTATATATGTACACAATCACCATCGCATTCAAATAAAACTTTTACCATACACCTACACCTTGTTTTGTGAGGAAAATAGAAATGCTTAAGCATGTCTAGGTGAATATGGCCTTCAAGGCCTTAGTCTTAGCATCTATAGGCAGCCGCCTTAAAATATGCATCTCATGTAGACGGCGCCATCCCGGACGGCAACTACACCCTCATTCCCGCAGACGAGGAGCAAGTCCCGGAGCACGGTGCCAGCGAAGAAGTGACCAACCCGGAGGCTAACTCTCAGTCCGAGCAAGAAGGCAAGCCCCGGAGCATGACCTAACCTTTACCAAAATATGCACTTTGAATTCTCTATGTTTGTGCATTTACGTTTCAAGGAATTGATTGAATACCTTAGCTGCACATTTCCTAGTACCTATGACTTGCAATACTAGTATGAAAGGATCGATAGGGCATTGCTTTAGGTCCGTTACAAGTCGAGTGATTTCCTGTCACTCGCGAGACATAGGAATTGCTTGTCTTTACTTATGTTGGAATCATAAGGATTGACGGGCGGGATGATAGATGTAGATCTCCCGTCCGTGTATGATAATTGATTAAGGTCGAAATGTGTGGTTGAGTGTGTCAAGTTTTTGAACGTACCACATGCATGCCGATGTATGGGGATCGGTAAGCCCGGTACCAGATTGAAGCAGCTAGGGCCGATAGCCATCTCTCCTTGGAAACTTTGTTTTCCCCTGCCGTACACTTGTGGATATATGCGTGAGACTGTGAGTGAAGCAGTAAACCTTTATCCTAAGGAAATGGACCCGGTTCCGAATTGTGGATCGATGGGAAAGGTTGGGAAATGCTTGTACCTTTTATAGCAAGCAGAGTATCCGTGTGTGTTGGGTTTCCCCTGGCCAGGTAGCAAAATTCGGTTCGAACTGTCCGCTTCTCGCGGTTAATGAGACTGCTTGACCGCCCTGCTACATTGAGTAATAAGTGGAATTATGAGATTATGAATTTGTTCTATGAATTAATTTGTATTGCTCCACTTGCATGCTTAGAGAGGATGCTAATCTAGAATGGTTAAATAAACTAGAAACTGATGCTAAAACTTGAAAGCAAGGATCTACCTTTAGTTGCTTTTTGGCAAACAAACCCACCAGCCAAAAGCCTCTCATTGTCTAGATGTCGGTGATGTAGTTTTCACCCGACGGGTAAGCCTTGCTGAGTATTAGTATACTCAGCCTTGCTTGTGACAATATTTTACAGGTATCATTTTGGATGTGGATGCTATGACTTGGCCCGTCCAGGTTCCCCCTGGCTGGCACATCGAATGGGTCCCGTCCTCTGGCGAGGATCGGGAGGAGTAGCTTCGTGGCAGGCTTCAGCACGGAGTTATTTGTACCGCCGTTAGATTATTTACTTCCGCTGCAATGAACTTCTAATTTCAGTTGTTATGAACTTTCAAATTCCGCTGCAAGACTTGTACTCTGATTTTATTTCAACTCGGTTTGTAATAACTAGGTTACCTATGTGCGTGATTTAATTTGTGGAATGTTGTAATCTCTGGAACCCGCCTTCGTGTGGGCGTGCTGTTGTTTCGATCGGGAAAAGTACGTGGTTTAATCGGGTTTAATCCGACGGCGCTCCAGTGTGGCGGTTCCACTCCGAAATTATTCCAAGTTAAGTACCTTTGGACCACTAATCACGTAGTCAAGCACTTAATCCGGAATAAGCTGGAGCGCCGTCGGATTAAACCCGATTAAACCACGTACTTTTCCCGATCGAAACAACAGCACGCCCACACGAAGGCGGGTTTCAGAGATTACAACATTCCACAAATTAAATCACGCACATAGGTAACCTAGTTATTACAAACCGAGTTGAATAAAATCAGAGTACAAGTCTTGCAGCGGAATTTGAAAGTTCATAACAACTGAAATTAGAAGTTCATTGCAGCGGAAGTAAATAATCTAACGGCGGTACAAATAACTCCGTGCTGAAGCCTGCCACGAAGCTACTCCTCCCGATCCTCGCCAGAGGACGGGACCCATTCGATGTGCCAGCCAGGTGGAACCTGGACGGGCCAAGTCATAGCATCCACATCCAAAATGATACCTGTAAAATAATGTCACAAGCAAGGCTGAGTATACTAATACTCAGCAAGGCTTACCCGTCGGGTGAAATCTACATCACCGACATCTAGACAATGAGAGGCTTTTGGCTGGTGGGTTTGTTTGCCAAAAAGCAACTAAAGTAGATCCTTGCTTTCAAGTTTTAGCTTCATATTCTAGTAAATTTAACCATTCTAAATTAGCATCCTCTCTAAGCATACAAGTGGTGCAATACAAGTTATTCATAGAACGAGTTCATGATCTCATAATTCCACTTATTACTCGATGTAGCAAGGCGGTCAAGCAGTCTCATTAACCGCGAGAAGCGGACAGTTCGAACCGAATTTGTGCTACCTGGCCAGGGAAAACCCAACACACACGGATACTCTGCCTGCTATAAAAGGTACAAGCATTTCCCAACCTTTCCCATCGATCCACAATTCGGAACCGGGTCCATTTCCTTAGGATAAAGGTTTACTGCTTCACTCACAGCATCACGCATATATCCACAAGTGTACGGCAGGGGAAACAAGTTTCCAAGGAGAGATGGCTATCGGCCCTAGCTGCTTCAATCTGGTACCGGGCTTACCGGCTCCCATATACCGGTATGCATGTGGTACGTTCAAAAACTTGACACACTCTACCACACATTTCGACCTTAACCAATTATCATACACGGACGGGAGATCTACATCTATCATCCCGCCCGTCAATCCTTATGATTCCAACATAAGTAAAGACAAGCAATCCCTATGTCTCGCGAGTGACAGGAAATCACTCGACTTGTAACGGACCTATAGCAATGCACTATCGATCCCTTTCAAACTAGTATTGCAAGTCATGGGTACTAGGAAATGTGCAGCTAAGGTATTCAATCAACTCCTTGAACGTAAATGCACAAACATAGAGAATTCAAAGTGCATATTTTGGTAAAGGTTAGGTCATGCTCCGGGGCTTGCCTTCTTGCTCGGACTGAGAGTTAGCCTCCGGGTTGTTCACGTCTGCACCGGCACCGGGCTCCGGGGCTTCTTCCTCGTCTGCGGGGATGAGGGTGTAGTCGCCGTCTGGGATAGCGCCTTGTACATGATATGCATAACTTAGGGTGGCTGTTCTGGAATTTCAGATTCCATTTATTTTATTCTATCTAACTACAAAAAGGTTTATTCTTTTATATAAATCGATTTCCATCTAGATTACTTCGCATTTTTGTTTCTCCATTTCTGTTCATCATTTTTATCTATAAACTTTATGGCAGCTACTGGAGTATAAGAGCTAAGCTCACTCCAAAATTTAGCTAATTTCGAGCTACACATAATTTATTAAAAATCTAACAAGTTGCTGCCAGCAGAAATGAATTTAATTCATATAAAATTGAAAATTCAACCATTTCAGGAGATCTCCCTACCAAAGTTAAGCATAAGTATGAGGAGGGCTCTGGCCAAGTGGTGGCTCAAAATAACCCTTGGGTGATCCTCAATGATTTTCTAACCAAAAACACATATTTAATTATTTGCCATCCTAAACAGAGCAAAAATTAAGTTTTTCATTTTTAACATGTGTTCTAACAAGTTTTAAGCTCTCAGGAGCAGAATGGTGATTTTTCACTGCACATATTATTTTTAATGATTTCTGCACTGCAAAAAGACAGAAAACCTATTTTAATTCATAAAAGGAGCTAAACATCATATTTTTGGGTCTTCTTTGGACACAAGCTGTCCAAAGCCACTATACACAACATATCCAAAGCTCAACCCTAGCGCAGCTCTGGATTTGAAATGGTGCATAACTTTAGATTTTCCTTGTTTGAATTTTAATTCAAAAACAGTTCGTCAAAAGTACAAACATGTCTAATAGAGATTGTAATTTAGACTCTCACGAATCCAGGGAGTATTTTTGTGCATTTTTCCGATTTTTGTACGATTTTTAATCGATTTTACAAGTTTCGGGAAAAATCAAACCTAGACTTAAGAATCTATTTACGCAGAGAACCCTAGATCTTTCAAAACTTCGCGAACGAGTCCCTGGACTTTTGCGCAGAGACCCCTAAACAAAGGTAGACGATGAACTTGGGTCCCTGGGACCTCGCCGGAGTTGCGCCGGCCAAACGGCGGCGAACTAGGCTCGGGGAAGTGGGGGAAAAGCTTCCTGGGCTCACCACGAGTCGTTTGGGGACGGTTGGGAGGCCGGGGATGGTCGGAGTTTCGCCGGCGACGAGGTGGTGGCGGCGCGGCCGCCGCGGCTTCTACGCCGGCGAGCTCGGGGTCGTTCGCGGAGGGGGGAGAGGTCCTTGAGCACCAGCAGAGCTTGGGGAAGCTAATGGCGTGCTCGAGGAAGCTCGGGGACGGCTCGGAGTAGGGTCTCGACGTGCGGGTGCTTCGACGGCCGGAATTCGCGATTTGGGGAAATCGCAAATTCTCGCCGGAGAAGGGACAATAGCTTGGGGAAAGTTGGGGGTTTTGGAGCTGGTGGAGTGGACTAGCTCCGTGCGGGATGGATTGGGGAATGGTGGAGCGTGGACGAGGAATTTCGCGAAGAGCTTGGGTTCGGCTTGCGCGTCGCGAGGAGGAAGAAGACCGAGCGAGCGCGGGGAAGTGGAAATGACCAAGTGAGCGAGTGAGAGGAGGGGTGGGAGTGCGCGGTGGAGTGCTTGGGCACGCAAGGGAGGCACTGTGCGGCCTCGGGAGCGTGCGAGCGCGTGGGTGGCTGTCGCGGTCGCCATTGATGGCGCGGCGAGCTCGAACAGAGCGCGCGCGACACGATTGGGCGAGGAAGATTGTGGCGTGATCGCTGGGGATCCTCCACAGTGCTCCTTGGCGCGTAGCGAGCGAGCATCGCGACTGCGGGGCGGCGCTGCGCGGCTGCGACCAGTGCCGAGCGAGCTTGCCATGATGGCGCCCCGCGGCGCGAGGCAGCAGTGCGCCGTCGCCCGCGAAGTGACGGTACGGAAGGCTTGGACAAACGCGTGAGGACAAAAGCTAGCTGCCGCCACAGCTCGGCCGACCCGACGCGGTCTCCGCCACACGCCGGCCACGTGGCGGCCGGACTCCGGCCGGAGCAGAGCGCGCCAGGGGCGAGCTGGCAGCCCCGTGGAGCTCTTTGCCCCTTTTGAACTTTCTCCAAAAATTTGAGCTGAACTTCGAAACGTGTAAAATTAAAAGTTGGAGTTTGAGGTGCGGGACACAACTTCCGAGCTTGGACCGGGCACTTCGACCAGGCGCTACGGCGCTTGGAGCTTGAACCGCAAGCTCGAGCTTGCCGAGCCTCGAATGGTCGGAAACGCCACTCGAGGGTGAGTGCCCCCCCTCGAGCTTGGCTGCGAAGCCTCGAGCGTGACGGAACGTCGCTCGAGGGTGAGTCCTCGAGCTTGGCTGCGGAGCCTCGAGGGTGACGGAACGTCGCTCGAGGGTGAGTCCTCGAGCTTGGCTGCGGAGCCTCGAGGGTGACGGAACGTCGCTCGAGGGTAAGTCCTCGAGCTTGGCTGCGGAGCCTCGAGCGCGACGGACGGCGGGGCCTCGAGGGTCCTGTCGTGCAGCCTCGAATCGTGACGGAAACTACCGGCTAGGCTCGATCGTCACGGTCATAGCTCGATCGTCACGGACATACTGACTAGGCTCGATCGTCACGGACATACTGACTAGGCTCGATCGTCACGGACATAGCTCGATCGGGACGGATTTTTACGGCTAACCTCGATCGTGACGGACATTCCCGCTCGAGGGTCACCGATCGGCGCGAACGCCGTGGCGAGGTTGTCGCGAAGGGCTGTCCGAGATGTTTAAGTTTTAGTTGGGTGCCAAACAACCCTTGTTTTTGAATTATAATTGAATTTTTGACGAATTTTTGAATTTCAACCCAATTCCCTGTTGTATTGATTTTAATTGCACTTTTTAATTCTTTTGACATCAGAGATGTCACATCCAGCTTATTCCGGATTAAGTGCTTGACTACGTGATTAGTGGTCCAAAGGTACTTAACTTGGAATAATTTCGGAGTGGACCGCCACACTGTCGGTGCCTGATTTGGTCGCACCGGCACCGACGAGTGATTGCGGTGCTAACCACTCGCTTTCCCGATGGCGAGAGTGGGAGACGAGGTTTTATCCTGGTTCCGGCCACGGGGCCGTACGTCCAGCAGTGGTGCGATGCACCGGGTTGCGTGTTGCTTGTAGTAGGGGTTTACAAGCAAGGTGGGAGAAGGAGATAAGCTCCTAAGTCCCTGGCTATGGTGTTTGCGAGTGTTTGTGAGACTTACGCTCTTTGCGTGGTTTCGTGCTCTTCTCGTTGCCCTTCGCATGGGCTTCCCTTCCCCTTTTATAGACCAAGGGGAGCGGGGTGCGAGTACGTGTGTTTGTCGCTAAGTGCACTGTTCGTCCATGCCGCGCCGTACGTGAGCGGGAATCGCGCCTTCCAACTCTGCTGACGACATGGCAGGGACTGACGTACCGTCCTTCCTTCTCGTGACAGTTCACGACGTCGAGGGTGGTGTCTTGCGTACGGCGTCCAATTCGAGCCTCCGTGGCCTCCTTCGAGGTTGCCTTCGAGGGTGGCAGCGTGTCCGGCGGGGGGTAAAGTCAAAGGAGTGGTTGGCACAGTGCTGCTGGCAGGGTTAGGTCTGGCGTGCAGCATGGCGCTCAGAGTTCACTGTTGTGATTGGATTTGACCGATGTCTTCTCCGGAGGGTAGGAGATGGCGTGGAGCAGTGATCCCTGCTTTTTGACCGCGTCATGATGACTCTGATGGGTCGCAGGGCATTGGGCGTTGTTCCCGTGGAGGCGGGCTCGAGCTTGGATCGCAAGCTCGAGCTCGCCAATCCTCGAACGAGACGGAAAATATCCCCTCGAGGGTAGGGGTCGTCCTCGAGGCCGCCGAGCCTCGAACGAGACGGAAACCACCCGCTCGAGGGTGAGGGTCGAGGCCGCCGAGCCTCGATCGAGACGGAAACCACCCGCTCGAGGGTGGTCGTTTACCTCGAGCTGGATGGGTCCCGAGGACTCGTAGCGATGGCGGGCTTTTACTGGGCCGTGGAGCCGAGTTAATGTCGTTGTGGGCCTTGATGCCGAGTAGTTTTGGGCCTAGATTGGGGTACCCCTTTTGTAGGTACCCGACAGTAGCCCCCGAGCCTTCGCAGGGATGAGGTTTAATCCTGCGAAGGCTGGAGTTCGCCGAGGCTTTCGAGGCCTTCATGTCTTCGTGGGTTCCGAGAATCCGTGGGGGCGCGCTAGCGCACCCGCGGGTGTAGCCCCCGAGGCCTTGGGAGAGTGGTTGTTACTCTCCCAAGGTCTCATCACCTAAGGTGAAGAGCACCCGCGGCTTCCTCAGTCGTGGGTTCGTCCACCGTGCCCGAGGTAGGGGGATTTTTGAGCTTTCTACGTGCCTTGAGCTCCCCGTTCGAGGGTGCTGAGGAGGAGGCGACCCATGCTTCCCTCGGTGGGATCGAGCCACGGGTGCCTGGTTGAGCTGTTAACGGGTGGTTCGAGCGGACGTCCATACCCCATTCGATAGGGGTAGGCTCGTGGTCACAGGACATGCCCGTAGAAGCCTTTCGCAAAGTATGCTAGATGGGACTCGACCTCATTCGATAGAGGTCGAGGGCTCGATGCTCCCCCTCGAGGGGTCCCTCGATCTAGGCACTTTGCCCGGCCTCGAACATAATCGGCTGGCTCCCTCGAGCGTTCGAGCTTCGAGGGTACCGTCGATTATCCGTGACTCGGTTGATCTGAGGCCCTTGTCGAAACCCTTCGTAGGCCCAAGGTTCGAACCCCTGATCAGTAGCACGATGGTTCCTTCAGTTCGGGGAGGAAGCTTCGAGCGTGATTTCATGGTTCCGCTCCGCGCGGGTTTTCGAGGCTTTCGAGACCTCTTTCCCTCGAGGGGGCATCCTCGAGCCTTCGAGCTTCGAGGTCCCTCCTTCGAGGGTGGTCGTTTTGAATGCGCCCTCGTTCTGCGCGAGTCATGATGACCCGCAGCGAAAACTTCGCGGTTTCGTGCGATCGTGGGAGAAGTGGGCGCGCCTTCTCGGGCGAGGCGTGCGGGCGCAGTTTGACACGACCGCACGATCTGTCGCGCCAGACTCCTCGATATTTACGGCGCAGTTACTCGATTGCGCGGTTGACGCGGCCCGTGCCGTTACGTCTCCCGGGGCAGGCCTGGCTGTCAGTCTAGGGACTGTCGCGTCAAGGCTGGAGTCCTGCCGTGCTTAGCTCCGCGGGGGGAGTATAAATAGCACGGCAGTGCCCATGCCAAGGGTACGCTTCCCTTTGCGTTTTCGCCTTAGCCTTCAGTTCCCTTTGCCCTAGCTTTCGCCTTCAGTTTTCTTCCTTCGTCCGAGCTCTCCCTCCTCCGTCATGGCCCAGTTCGCCGATCCCGCGCCATGAAAGCCATCCAACGCCACCAAGCATTGCTTGGACAGCCTTGTGGAGGTCGGGGTGCTGCCACCCAACGTCGACGGCGAGCCGCCCGTCTGGATCTCGCCGGGGGCCGCTACGGAGCCCGATCCGCCGAGGGGCTACATCGTCAGCTTCGCTCATTTCCATGAGCGGGGTTTTGGAGTTCCGGTGGGGAGGTTCATGCGAGCGTTGTGCTTCCACTACAAGGTGGAGCTGCACAACTTCTCGCCGAACGCGATCTCGCAGGCGGCGGTCTTCGTCGCCGTCTGCGAGGGTTATCTCGGCATCGAGGCCCATTGGGACCTTTGGTGCCACCTCTTCGTCGGCGAGCTTTTCTTGGAGTACGTCTCCAAGGGGGTTCGTCGCCCTGCTCGTGCCGGCGGCCTGGTGCTCCAAGTTCGGAAGGGGCGCAAAGACCTCTATATCCCGAGCTCCATGGTCTCCAACAACCAGGACTGGGATAAGGGATGGTTCTATCTCCGCAACGACGGAGAACATCTGCCGCCCTACACCGGCCTGCTACTGACGGAGAAGCAGGCCGACTGGCACTTCGGAGTGTCGCCGCCGTCGCGGAAGAAGAAGCTCGACCCGCTGGTTGAGGCGCTCCAGCGGCTTTCGAGGCTCGGCCTCACCGCTGGCGGAGTCATCGCCAACTTCCACCGGCGGCGGGTTCTTCCCCTTATGCGGAGGAGGCTCGCGCTGCACCAGATGACCCCCGACGCCGACCTGACCGGCACGGTGATGGCGGCGGAGCCATTGCCCGTCGCCACCGCGGTTCAGCGGGCGCGGCGTGCCGTCGACAAGATGCCGGACGACCCGTGGACGGTGCCGATGCGGCCCGAGGATGGCTATGTGAGCCTCGTGAGTGACCCTCGATTTTTGCTTTTGCTTTTTTGGTTTTGTTTTCGTGTTTCTGACCTTGCAAATGGTGCCTCGCAGGGCGTATCGCGTGGCCACTACTCCAAGCCTCCCGTCCCCGAGGACAAGGCCGTCAACCGCGCCCTCGCCGAGAAGGCGAAGGAGGCCAAGGCTCGGAGGGAGGCTCGATCGCAGCGGAAGGAGCGGAAGAGGCAGAAGCTCGAGGCGGAGAACCGCGAGCGGGCGAGGCGGGGGCTCTCGCCGCTCCCCGCGCCAGAATCCTCCACCGACCGCGATGGATCTGACGAAGACGGCGGGGCGAGGAGCCCATCTCTGTTCGAGCTTCCCATCGGTGGGCCCGCCCCTGCTGCGGCGTCTGGGGGCGGTGGCGAGGAGGTCATCGACCTCGGGACACCGCCGTCGACCGCGGTGCCCTCCGTCGAGCGTCCGTCGGGGGCGGCCACGGCTGTTCCCGAGGGAACCCAGGGCCAAGATGAGGCCCCTCCGTCGACCGCGGGGCCTTCCTCTGAGGTTCCATCGGGGGCAGCACCGGCTGCCCTCGAGGAACCTTAGGGTGGAGGCGAGGTCCCCGAGCGGCCGAGCGCCGTCGAGGAGGCCCCGGCCCGTGGGGCGGAAGCGGAAGTCCCCCAAGTAGAGCCCGTCGACTCTACGAGGGGTGAGGAGGCCTCGAGGGTAACCCCCCAGGGGGAAACCGTCGTCTCCGCGGGAGACGAGGCCTCGAGGACGGCTCCTCAAGGGGAAACCGTCGCGGCCACGGGAGGCGAGGTCCCGGGGGCAGCTCCCGTTCCGGCCTCGAGGCCAAAACGGAAACTCCCCTTCGTGTGGTAAGTTTTCTTTGTTGCTTGCTTGTCGTTGGTGTTTCGTTTTTGCCTCTAACCGAGCTTCTTTTCGTGTCACAGTCGCTCTGGGGGGCGGAGCACGCCTTCCCTCGCGCCAACCAAGGCCCTCAAGATCGGGCCTAGCTCGTCGCCGCACCCGTCCTCGCAGCTCCTGGGCCCGACGAACGAAGTCGTGGAGGACTTCGTTACGTTTTTCGACACCCAGGCGGAGCTGCAGGCCCGGCAGCAGCCGCGCGAGGAGGCGCCTCCGGTCCTCGAGGGGCCAAGGCCACCTCAGCTCCTCGAGGGCGCGGTCGAGCCCCACGTCGAGGCAGCTCGGCCCGAGGAAGCCAACCCCACGCCTGGGGAGGCTCTTCGCGTCGAGGAGCCGTCTGCGGCGCCCGTGGAGGCGGACGCCGCGGTGGTCCCTCCGCATGAGGGGGGAGAGAGGCGAACCCATGGCGGCGGGTTCCCCCATCTGACGGAGCTGGCAGAGGCTCTGGGGGTTGGAGCCCCGTGATGCAGGGGCGCGAGAGTGGCGGGGCCGCGTCGTCGACTGTCATCACGGTTCAGCCAGGGCCAGCGGCGGCCTGGTCCTACGAGGCGCATGCCCGTGGAAACGCGGAGAGGTGGCAAGCCCGCAACATGCTTCCCCAGCGGTTCGTCGACGAAGCCGTGGCAGAGGAGACTCTGTGGGAGGTCCAGTCGTCACACGGCTTGGACGTTCGCAGGGCGCTGCAGGACATCCTCCGTCTTCACGACGATGCCGGCAAGGTCCACCGGGTACGTCTCGGTGTAAGTGATGTTTTTGCCATGCCTTATTTTTTCAAAGAAGGCTTACCTCTTTTTCTTTTCGCAGGAACTCCGCAAACAGGCGTTCGCGAAGAACGACCAGATTGCGGAGTTATCGCTGGAGCTCCGTCGCTTGTCCGGGGCGCTCGAGGCTCGAGACCGCCAGCTGGACGACCTTCGAGGTGCTCAGGACTAGGCCCTCGCCCAGGGCCGGGAGAAGGGCGAGGTCATCGCTCGCCTTGAAGGCTCGGCCAGCGCCCTCCGCGAGCAGCTCGCGAACCGCAATGACTGGCTGGAGAACAAGCGGGCTGCGCGTCGCGCGGCGGAGCTGGCGGTCGAGGAGGAGCGGCGTCTCGCGGTCGAGGCTGGAGACCGGCTCGAGCAGGAGCAGACTGCTCGGGCCACGGCGGAGCGGCAGGCGCGAGAGGTGGAGCAGCGGGCCCAGGAGGCGGAGAGGGCCCTCGAGGCTGCTCAGGGACAGGTCGAGGGTAAGCTGATTTGGCTCGAGCTCTGACCCTTTCGTTTTGTTGCTTTTTGGCTGAATCTTGTTGGTGCAGCATTGAAGCAGGCGCTTCAGGCCGAGACCGAGTCGAAAGAGGCCGTGCTGGTGGCGCAGACGGAGACCCAGCGTGAGCTCGACGAGCTGGTGCAGGCGGCCGAGGCCGCCTGCAACGAGATTGCTGGTCCCGGCCTGCAGTCTGGGAGTACCCTCGCAAGCCGCGTTCGAGCGCTTGGGGGCCACTTCACTTCGCGCGTGAAGGAAGCCCTTCTGCTCGGAGTTCGGAAGGCGCTTGGAGTGGTTACGACCCACTACCAAGCGGACCTCTCAAAGCTCGCCGCTGGGTACGTCGTCGCCGACAACCTCAACGACGAGGAGGCGGTGGCGGCGATGGACGAGGCCGATGCTGCTGCTGACGGGACGGCGCGAGTGCTTGCCGGCTACTTCGAGGGCGCCCTCTTTCCTGGCGAGGACGGTGGTGGCTGGGACGACCTTGGCGGCGGGGGCGATCCCTGAAAATCTCGGGCCATCGAGCCCGATTGTAAAGAAGTAGATTAGGATTTCGAACTCCTTTTTTGTAAGACTGGTTTGCTCGTATCTTACTGACCGTCGTTTATTTTGCTTTAAACGTGATGTTGTTTTTATGCGGTGCCTTCGCGACATGCATTAGTCCGATGCTTGTGCCTCGAGGGGAGAGCGTTGCTAGGATCGTTCGTACGTGAATGACTTGGGCGGAGGGAAGTGAGGTGTTGCCGTAGCCTCGAGGCGTAAGCGAACACTCGGCTCAGGCGACCCTGCCCTTGTCCGTTTCACGCCTAGCGTGTCTCCTTCGAGGTTTCGCAAAGGATTTTTCTTTTGAAAAGCGACGATTTTTTCGAGGGTTAGCCCCCATGTAGCCCCCGAGGGAGGGATGGCTCTACCGAGGGTAGAGCCAAACCTCCCTCGAAGCTTGAAAAGAATAAAAGTTCGTTTTATTTTCTTCCAAACTGTGGGGGTAAAAGCATCGACACTTAATTCAAAAGAACTTGCACAAAACTAAAGTATGTACAAAGATTTCGAGGGCCGCGGGGCCACTCTAGGGATAGAAACGACGTAGCTGTTGGATGTTCCAGGCGTTCGTGAAGACGTGCCCGTCCTCGTCAGCTAGCTTGTACGTTCCAGGCTTGAGAACTTCGGCGACGATGTATGGCCCCTCCCACGGGGGTGAGAGCTTGTGCCGCCCTCGGTTGTCCTGTCGAAGCCTCAACACGAGGTCTCCTTTGCAGAGATCTCGGTGTCGGATCCTTCGAGCCTGTTGTCGACGCAGGCTCTGCTGGTACCTCGCCGAGTGGAGTAAAGCCACATCTCGAGCCTCGTCGACCTGGATGAGCGAGTCCTCTCGAGCCTGGCAATTTCGCTGCTCTTGGTACGCTCGGAGCCTAGGGGACCCATATTCCAGATCCGTAGGGAGGATGGCCTCTGCCCCAAAGACGAGGAAGTATGGGGAGAACCCTGTTGCTCTGCTTGGGGTCGTTCTTAGACTCCAAATCACCGATGGTAGCTCTTGCACCCACTTGTGTCCAAACTTCTTCAGTTTGTTGTGAATTCTGGGCTTTAGGCCTTGTAGAATCATGCCATTGGCACGTTCTACTTGGCCATTCGTCTGTGGGTGAGCCACTGCTGACCAATCCACTCGGATGTGGAAATCGTCGCAGAACTTTAAGAACTTCTTTCCTGTGAATTGCGTACCATTGTCGGTGATGATGGAGTTGGGAACCCCGAACCGATGGATTATATCGGTGAAGAAGAGCACCGCCTGCTCAGACTTGATCCTGCTGATGGGTCGAGCCTCGATCCATTTGGAGAATTTGTCGATGGCCACCAGCAGGTGTGTGAAGCCCCCGGGTGCCTTTGCCATTGGCCCGACAAGGTCGAGGCCCCATACGGCAAAAGGCCACGTAATGGGGATGGTTTGCAACGCCTGAGCGGGTAGGTGCGTCTTGCGCGCGTAGAACTGGCACCCTTCGCAGGTCCGTACCACCTCCGTGGCGTCCGCCACGGCAGTGGGCCAGTAGAAGCCTTGTCGAAAGGCGTTACCCACGAGCGTTCGTGGAGCGGCGCGATGCCCGCACACGCCCGCGTGAATGTCAAGGATAAGCTCTTTTCCTTCGGGTATCGGGATGCAGCGTTGCAGGACCCCCGAGGCTCCCCGTCGGTACAGCTCCCCCTCGATGATGAGGAACCGCTTAGCTTTCCTCGCTACGCGCCTTGCCTCCGTTCGATCGCTTGGCAAGACGCCTCCGTCGAGCCAATCGAGGTACGGGCTCCACCAATCTCGAGGTGCCGAAACCTCGTCAATTTCCATTGCCTCCGCCTCGTCCTCATCTCCCGAGCGGGCTTCGTATCCCATAGGCTCGTCCTCGTCCGCCAAGAGCTCCGCGCTCGTGGGGTCGAGGGCGGACGTTTGAGCGTCGGGTACGGTCGAGGCTTGGGTCGAGGCGGTGAGGGTAATCGAGGGTACGTCGATGTCCTTGGCCAAGACGTTCGGGGGAACGGGGGCTCGCCCCGACGCGATCTTCGCCAATTCGTCGGCTTCCTCGTTGTACCTTCGTGCGATGTGGTGAAGCTCGAGGCCGTCGAACTTGTCTTCGAGCTTACGTACCGCCTGGCAGTACGCCGCCATTTTTTCGTCGTGGCAGCTCGATTCCTTCATCACTTGATCGACGACCAGTTGCGAGTCGCCGCGAATGTCGAGGCGCTTAATGCCGAGCTCGAGTGCGATTTTCAAGCCAGCAAGAAGCGCTTCATATTCCGCCATGTTGTTGGACGTAGGGAAGTTGAGCCGCACAACGTATCGAACGTGCTCCCCGCGGGGTGAGATGAAGAGTAGGCCGGCGCCGGCGCTGGTCTTCATCACCGACCCATCGAAGTACATTTCCCAGCAGTCGAGGCTGGACTTCGAGGGAGGGAGCTGGGTGTCGGTCCACTCGGCCACGAAGTCAGCCAAAGTCTGGGACTTGATGGCTTTCCTCGGTGCGTAAGCGAGGGTCTCCCCCATCAGCTCCGTCGACCATTTCGAGATTCGTCCAGAGACCTCGCGGTTCTGAATGATTTCCCCCAGCGGAAAGGACGACACGACGGTCACCGGGTGGGCCTCGAAATAGTGTCGCAGCTTGCGTCGAGCCAGCACGATGGCGTAGATCAGCTTCTGGATGTGGGGATACCTCGCCTTGGTCTCAGATAGGACCTCGCTAATGTAGTACACCGGTCGCTGGACTGGCAGAGAGTGTCCTTCCTCGTTCCTTTCCACTACTATGACCGCGCTCACGACCTGAGTTGTTGCTGCGACATAGAGGAGGAGAGGTTCGCCCTCTTTCGGTGAGGTAAGGATCGGCGTGTTTGTTAACGCAGTTTTGAGTCGGTCGAGAGCTTCCTGAGCCTCCGCGGTCCAGGTGAAGTGCTCTGACTTCCTCAAAAGTCGATACAGAGGCAACCCCTTCTCTCCGAGACGAGAGATGAAGGCGGCTTAGGGACGCTAGGCACCCCATCACCCTCTGTACGCCCTTTAGGTCACGGATCGGTTCCATCTGTTGGATGGCCGTGACCTTCTCGGGGTTGGGCTCGATGCCTCGTTCGGAGACAATGAAACCCAGGAGCATGCCTCGAGGCATACCGAAGACACACTTCTCGGGGTTGAGTCTTACTCCGTGCGCCCTGAGGCAGCCAAACACGACCTCGAGGTCGCGCACCAGGTCGTCCGCCTTCCTGGTTTTTACGACAATGTCATCGACATACGCTTCTACGATACGACCTATATGATCCCCAAAGACGTGGAGCATACAGCGTTGATACGTGGCCCCGGCGTTTCGAAGGCCGAAGGGCATCGTAACGTAGCAGTACATGCCGAAAGGAGTGATGAAAGAAGTCGCGAGCTGGTCGGACTCCTTCATCTTGATCTGATGGTAGCCGGAGTACGCATCAAGGAAACATAAAAGTTCGCATCCCGTCGTGGAATCCACGATTTGGTCTATACGTGGTAAGGGAAATGGGACTTTTGGGCACGCTTTATTCAAGCTGGTGTAGTCTACACACATTCTCCACTTTCCACTTTTCTTTTTCACTAGCACAGGATTTGCTAACCACTCGGGGTAAAACACCTCCTTGATGAATCCGGCCTCCTAAAGCTTGCGTACCTCCTCACCGATCGCCCGCCGTTTCACTTCGTCGAAACGGCGGAGACGTTGCTTGACCGGCTTGGAGTGGGGGCGGATATCAAGAGAGTGCTCGGCGACCTCCCTCGGAATGCCTGGCATGTCCGAGGGGCTCCACGCGAAGATGTCTGCGTGAGCGCGGAGGCAGTCGACGAGCACCACTTCCTATTTGTCCCTGAGGGAAGAGCTGATCCTCAACACCCTGCCGTCGGAGCTATCGGGGTCGAGGGGAACAGTCTTGGTGTCCTCAGCGGGCGCGAAACTCCCCTGCTGCCGTTCGTTGGCATCAGGGAGCGTGTTGACGATCGCTTCCAGATCCGCCACGAGGGTCTCATCGAGGGCGAGAGCCTCCGCGAGCTCGATGCTCTCGATGTCGCACACGTAGGCGTGTTCGACCGTCGGACCGACCGTGATGACTCCGTGAGGCCCTGGCATCTTCATCTTGAGGTAGGTGTAGTTGGGGATGGCCATGAACTTAGCGTAGCACGGCCTTCCCAAAATGGCGTGGTAGGCTCCCTTGAAGCCCACGACCTCGAAGGTGAGCACTTCCTTGCGGAAGTTTGCCGGGGTTCCGAAGCAGACGGGCAGGTCGATCTGCCCGAGGGTTTGGACGCGCTTTCCGGGCGCGACCCCGTGGAAGGAGGACTTGTTGGGCCGCAGCTCGTTGGTGCTGATCCCCATAAGCTCCAAAGTTGGAGCGTACAGGATGTTGAGGCTGCTGCCGCCATCCATGAGCACCTTGGAGAAGCGCGTGTTGCCGACGACGGGGTCGACGACGAGAGGATACTGCCCGGGGTTCGGGATATGGTCGGGATGGTCTTCGCGACCGAACGAGATGGTCTCCGATGACCAGTCGAGGTACGAGGGGGTCGCTGGGCGGACCAGCGTGACTTCCCTACGTTCCCTCCTCCGCTGTCGAGGCTTCATGTTAGCCGCGGGACCTCCCGTGATGAAGAACACGTGTTCCACCTCGGGGTATCCGTCGTCATCCTTGGCTCCACCATCCTTGGGCGGACCGCCATCCTTTCGAGGGATGCGGTTGTAGAACTTCCGCAGCATCTCACACTGCTCGAGGGTGTGAGCGACCGCGGTCTTGTGGTAAGGGCACGGCTTCTTGAGGAGGTCGTCGAAAACACCCCCACCACGCGGGGGACCTCGAGGTCCCTTGTGGTTAGGGTCGACCGCGAGGGCCTCGTCCTCGACGTCGCCCGTCCCGCTGGGGGCCCGGGGCTTCTTTCCCTTCTTGCCGTGTTTTCGTTTTTTCGAGGGGCCCTTCGCCCTATCGTCCTCCGCGGACGCTTCCTCGGGGCGTTTCCCCTTTTTGTCGTTGAAGATGGCGTTGGCCGCCTCTTCCCCCGAGGCGTACTTCGAGGCTATCTCGAATAGCCGGTTCGCGTCGGGGGGTGGGCTCCTCCCCAACTTGCACACCAAGCTATAGCAGGTGGTGCTTTCGAGGAAAGAGTGGATGATTTGGTGGTCGGAGATGTTGGGGAGCTCGGTGCAGCGCTTGGAGAAGCGCCGGATGAAATCCCTCAACGACTCGCCAGGTTTTTGCCTGCACCCCCGAAGGTCCCACGTGTTTCCGGGGCGCACGTAGGTGCCCTGGAAATTTCCCACGAAGGTCTCGACCAGGTCGTCCCAGTCGCGGATCCGGTTCGGGGGCAGGTGCTCGAGCCATGTCCGCGCGGAATCTGCCAGGTGGAGTGGCAGATTTCGGATGATCATGGCGTCGTCTGTGGCGCCGCCGAGCTGGCACGCTAGGCGGTAGTCATTGAGCCATACCCTGGGGTCCGTTTCCCCAGAGTACTTGGTGATGGTGGTAGGCTGTCAGAAGCGGGGGGGAATCGGGGCAGTGCGGATGTTGTAGCTGAACACCCGCGTGCCCGCTGGCTCTGGGGCCGCATCCCGGTTCCGCCCTACGTCGGTGCGCCCGCCCTGGTGGGTCTGGGCTCGATCTCGCCGCCTGATTTCGTTCAGGGTATTGCGGGCGTCGCCATCATCGTCCGTGCCACGGGTGTCCCGGAGGCGTGACCTCGCGGGTTCCCTTGCTGGAAACGTTCGTGTTTCGAGCGCACGTGGTTCGCTGGCGTGGCGTCGCGCCGTGTCGCGGCGGGAGTTGCCCCGGGATTGTGCTCGCGCCCTGCCGTTGGGTCGGGGTGAGCGTACCGAGGATTCCCCTCCTCGTTCGCCCTTCGAGGCTGAGGAGCGTCGAAGGCGGGAGGCCGAGCTCTCGGCATGCTGTCGGGCAGCATGCTCGACCAGCTTTTGAGCCTCGAGGTGCAGTTTTCGCCCTTCGGGGGTGGCTGCCTCCGGCATGGCTCGGAGCAGCGCGGCCGCCGCGATGAGCTTCTGGCTCGTTCTGGGGGCGAGATCGTCGTCTTTGCCCTCAGCGAGGATGCGGGCCTGAGCCACTCGTCCTGCGTGTCGGGCGTCCGTGCCGCGTTCGTCGTCTTGCTTGGCTGGTTCGCGGTCGGAGCGCGCTGGTGGCGAAACGTCACCACTAGCTCGTGGCCGCTGGCGCGGATCCCGCTCGTCCTCGGAAGGAGAGTGATCCGATGGGTCCGACGGCTGCGCGCCTGTCAGATCTACGCCATCGTTGTCCCCCTGGCCGTCACCTCCGCCGTCGTCGTCGGACGTCGATCCCTCGCTGAGTTGTCCGTCGTTGATGACGAAACACTCCTTGGTTGGGTCATACTCATCATCGGAATACCCGAAGCAGTAATCCGCCGCTGTTTGAAAGGCAATAAAGGCCTCTGGGTCGCGGAGACCCGAGTAGTCCCAACCAAGGTGTGTACGCGTAAATGCGTGTCTATCATCGGACTCCGTGCGGGGATCACCGGGCAACGGATCGGCGAAATCTCGCTCGGAAACTGGGTGGCAACCAGGCTAGTTGTCATACGTGGTAGCGCGGATGGAGGAGGCGTACGCATCCGCGGAGTTGCGTAGCCCGTAGGGATAGGAATGCACCGTTGTAACGCGTGGTGCGGACATGGGCCCTGGGAGGAAGGGAGCAGCCCTCTCCTGTGCTCCTGACCGCAAAACGTCCCCTTCCCTTGTGGGATGGGAGTTGCTGACGTCGGCGGCACGCCTTGCGGTGCGTGCTCGTCGTGCGCGAGGTCCGGGACGACTCCGCCGTCGCGGTGCCGCCGGAAGCTGGTGATGAGGCTCCGGTTGGTCGCTGGGATCCTCCTGGAGGATGCGCATGTGGTAATCGTCGCCACATGTTTGGAACCGCAGGCTCCCGAACCGGATCTCCTGCCCCGCTGGGAGCAGATTGCTCTCGCCCAGCGGAGGCCGTCCTTCGCCGGAGTTCGCCATCGGGAATGGGAGTAGCGCAGCGCTGGTCCCCTACCTGGCGCGCCAACTGTCGGTGCCTGATTTGGTCGCACCGGCACCGACGAGTGATTGCGGTGCTAACCACTCGCTTTCCCGATGGCGAGAGTGGGAGACGAGGTTTTATCCTGGTTCCGGCCACGGGGCCGTACGTCCAGCAGTGGTGCGATGCACCGGGTTGCGTGTTGCTTGTAGTATGGGTTTACAAGCAAGGTGGGAGAAGGAGATAAGCTCCTAAGTCCCTGGCTATGGTGTTTGCGAGTGTTTGTGAGACTTACGCTCTTTGCGTGGTTTCGTGCTCTTCTCGTTGCCCTTCGCATGGGCTTCCCTTCCCCTTTTATAGACCAAGGGGAGCGGGGTGCGAGTACGTGTGTTTGTCGCTAAGTGCACTGTTCGTCCATGCCGCGCCGTACGTGAGCGGGAATCGCGCCTTCCAACTCTGCTGACGACATGGCAGGGACTGACGTATCGTCCTTCCTTCTCGTGACAGTTCACGACGTCGAGGGTGGTGTCTTGCGTACGGCGTCCAATTCGAGCCTCCGTGGCCTCCTTCGAGGTTGCCTTCGAGGGTGGCAGCGTGTCCGGCGGGGGGTAAAGTCAAAGGAGTGGTTGGCACAGTGCTGCTGGCAGGGTTAGGTCTGGCGTGCAGCATGGCGCTCAGAGTTCACTGTTGTGATTGGATTTGACCGATGTCTTCTCCGGAGGGTAGGAGATGGCGTGGAGCAGTGATCCCTGCTTTTTGACCGCGTCATGATGACTCTGATGGGTTGCAGGGCATTGGGCGTTGTTCCCGTGGAGGCGGGCTCGAGCTTGGATCGCAAGCTCGAGCTCGCCAATCCTCGAACGAGACGGAAAATATCCACTCGAGGGTAGGGGTCGTCCTCGAGGCCGCCGAGCCTCGAACGAGACGGAAACCACCCGCTCGAGGGTGAGGGTCGAGGCCGCCGAGCCTCGATCGAGACGGAAACCACCCGCTCGAGGGTGGTCGTTTACCTCGAGCTGGATGGGTCCCGAGGACTCGTAGCGATGGCGGGCTTTTACTGGGCCGTGGAGCCGGGTTAATGTCGTTGTGGGCCTTGATGCCGAGTAGTTTTGGGCCTAGATTGGGGTACCCCTTTTGTAGGTACCCGACACATGGGCTTCCCTTCCCCTTTTATAGACCAAAGGGGGGAGGGTGCGAAAGTGTTCGTGGCGCTGACATTGCTAAGTGCACTGTGCTGCCCTGCCGCGCACGATGCAAGCGGGAATCGCGCCTTCCAACTCCGGCTGACGGCATGGCAACTCCGGGTGACGGTTCACGGCTTCGAGGGCGGTAGCCTGCGTACGGCGCCTGGATCGAGCCTTTGTGGCTTCCTTCG
Organism: Digitaria exilis; assembly: GCA_015342445.1. Classification (NCBI taxonomy): domain Eukaryota; kingdom Viridiplantae; phylum Streptophyta; class Magnoliopsida; order Poales; family Poaceae; genus Digitaria; species Digitaria exilis. The sequence goes on from JACEFO010000620.1 coordinate 53,004, forward strand.
AGGTTTTCCTTCGAGGGTGGTAGCGCATCCGAGGCGGGCGAAGACAAAGAGTGGTTGGCACAGTGCTGCTGCCAAGTTAGGTCTGGCCGTGCAACATGGCGCTCAGAAGTCCACTGTTGCGAGTGGATTTGACCGCTGTCTTCTCCGGGGCGTGGGCGGTGGCGTGGAGCAGTGACTCCTTTTTGACTGCAGAGGAGCGTCATCATGACTTGGAGCGATGGGTCGCAGAGTCTCGGGCGCCGTTCCCGGCGGACCAGGCTCGAGCCTGGTCCGAAGCTCGAGCTTGCTAGGCCTCGAACGTGACGGAAACGCTCGTTCGAGGGCGAACGCTACCCTTGAGCGTGGCTGGGCTCGATCGTCACGGACATCTTCGCTCGGTCTTCAAGCGGGACGAACATCGTGGCGATGCTGATTGTGATGGGCCTTTGCTGGCCTACGGAGCCAGACCGACTTCGCTTGTGGGCTTTCTTATTAAGAAGTTCTGGGCCTAAGTTGGGGTACCCCTTTTCAGGGTCCCGACAAGTTCGACGCGCGTCCTGTTCTAGTGGAAATTAATAAGCAGCGACGTAACTTCTGTGCTATCTTGGCTCGCAAAAAGGGGAAGGGAAGCCGAAACACAAGGCAGGCGAACACAAAAGGTAGATGTACAACAGAGCTCACACAAAAACACTTAGCCAACAACACCTCCAACTCAGGGACTTAGGAGCTCATCTCCTTCTCCCAGCTTGTAACCCCCGCAACACGAAACGGTGCTCCGCACCGCTGCTGGACGTACGGCCCCGTGGCCGGAACCAGGATAAAAACTCCCATCTCTCCACCCGCCATCGGGGCAACGAGTGGTTAGCATCGCAATCACTAGTTTGTTCCGGTGTGACCAAATCAGGCACCGACAGCACTGGTCTGTTGAAACTATCCATTCACTTTTATGTTCCTTTCCATAATAGTATTAGAGAATTGCTACACAAAGCCCTGTTTATCCTGTTATATATTTTATTAGAATCTAGAACAGTTATTCTTGTACTTCTTGCACACCATGCCTTGCTTCTGTCTAATGTTTAGGTTATAACTATGATAACTTTCATGTTATCTTTCCTACACATCGATAACATAATTAATATCATTTCAACAACTTGTATTCTGCATTTTCTTGCTTTATTGGGATCCTTTGCTATTATGTTTAGATAACTCAGTTATGCCTTCTGTATCTGCTTGCTTATTCGATGAAATGCTTTGCTTCAGGAATGTCGGAATGTCTGATCAAATCATTCACAAGCGAAACAAAAGTATGAATGCATCGTTGGACCTCCAGCTTTTGTGGATCTTAGTTGTCAATTGATCATAGTAGCATCATTTCTACCACTCCACACCAAGTTAATCATTTGCTAGATCACAATATATATAAAAATCTCGAAAAAAAACCAACAGATGTTCCTCAACCATTACATTTACAGTTAAAGCACTGATGCTAAGGAGGAAGAAGGGGATGAACTCATTTTGTGCTTATATAGCTGCAGCCAAAGTCCATCTACAGTTGATTACTTGTTGCTCAATGCTTCCATTGTTAAACATGATTCTCTCATCATGGGTCAACTCATGGTTGCAAAACTTGTCACTGCTTCACTACTCTTCATTTTTATTTGCATCAGTATTCTGAGGTGCCTACTGAAGTTTGATGCAATAAGTACTAATGCAGAATTATTAACAAATGTAATATTTAGCCTCAGAACATAGAGGCTACGCCTGCTATGCTGAACAAATACTAATAAGATATTTCCATGGACATTATCATTTTGTTATTTCTTCTATTCTATCATATCTATGTTGTCGTAAACACCAAATGAGTTCGACGCGCGCGCGTCCTGTTCTAGTGGGCTTTCTTATTAAGAAGTTCTGGGCCTAAGTTGGGTACCCCTTTTCAGGGTCCCGACAAGTTCGACGCGCGTCCTGTTCTAGTGGAAATTAATAAGCAGCAACGTAACTTTTGTGCTATCTTGGCAGCAACGTAACTTTTGTGCTATCTTGGCTCGCACGAAGGTGTGCAACTGCTGCCGCTGCCCGCAAGATCCTCCCAAAACGGAGCAACCGCCGGCAAGCCGGCAACCACCGCCGCGGATATGAGCGCGTCCGTACATATCCGCCGCCATCTCCCCCACCTCCTCCCTCCGCTGCAAACCACAACTTCCACTTGCCTTTGCTCAGTTCGGTTCCTCGCCATGGCCGCCACTCCCATACTCCCCGCCGCGTCCCCGCCTCCTCGCCCTCCCCCTCCTCCTCCGCCGCCTCACCTCGACACGACGCTCACCCTGGCGCTCGCGCGGGAGTATGGGAGTGGCGGCCATGGCGAGGAACCGAACTGAGCAAAGGCAAGTGGAAGTTGTGGTTTGCAGCGGAGGGAGGAGGTGGGGGAGATGGCGGCGGATATGTACGGACGCGCTCATATCCGCGGCGGTGGTTGCCGGCTTGCCGGCGGTTGCTCCGTTTTGAGAGGATCGATGCCTGCGGGCAGCGGCAGCAGTTGCACACCTTCGTGCGAGCCAAGATAGCACAAAAGCTGCTTATTAATTTCCACTAGAACAGGACGCGCGTCGAAGTGTTTACGACAACATAGATAAGATAGAATAGAAGAAATAACACCTTCGTGCTAAGTGTTTTCGTGTGAGCTCTGTTGTACGTCTACCTTTTGTGTTCGCCTGCCTTGTGTTTCGGCTTCCCTTCCCCTTTTATAGACAAGGGGGGAGGGCGTGAGATTAGATGTGTTAGTGGTGCTGACGTCGCGAGGTGCACTGTGCCGCCCATGCCGATGTTCCCCTCGACAGTTCATGACTTCGAGCCCGAGGCAAGCAGAGTCAACGAAGTAGTTGGCACAGTGCCACTGCCAGGACCAGCCTGTGCAGTGTCATATCAGAATCCACCGCGCCAGGTGGATTTGACCGATGTCTGCCTTCTCCGCAGCGTGGGCGGTGGCGTGGTGCAGTGAATCCTTCTTTTTGACCGGACCGCAGAGGGGCGTCATCATGACCTGAATTGATGGGTCGCAGAGCCTCGGGCGCTGTCCCTGGCGTGGTGAGGCTCGAGCGCGGCCGAGCCTCGATCGTGACGGAGGCGTCCGCTCGAGGGTGGTCGTCCACCTCGAGCGCGGCTGCTGAGCCTCGAACGTGGCGGACATCTCCGCTCGAGGGTGGTCGTCCACCTCGAGCGGGACGGACGCTGAGGAGGAGTTGTTGTGGTGGGCTTTTGCCGGGCTACGGAGCCAGGCCAACTTCGTTTGTGGGTCCTGTCGCCAAGTAGTTTTAGGGCCCAAGTTAGGGTACCCCTACTATTGGTACCCGACAGTAGCCCCCGAGCCTCCGCAGGAGTGAAGTTCGATCCTGCGGAGGTTGGTGTTCGTCGAGGCTTTCGGTCCCATTGCGTGTTGTGGAAAATCGTGGGGGCGCGCTAGCGCACCCGCGGGTGTAGCCCCCGAGGCCTTGGGAGAGTGGTTGACATTCTCTCGAGGTCTCAGCTCGATGTAAGGTGTTTTCGTCGCTTCCCCAGGTGTGGGTCCGTCCACATCGGCTGAGGCCCTCGAACCTTGCCTTGTGCGGCGTGGTAGGGGAGATTTCGAGCTTTCTTCGTACCTCGTGGACTCCTTTGAGGAGACTGAGGAGGAGGCGATCCGTGCTTCCCTCGATTGGGATCGAGCCACGGATGCCTGGTTGGGCTGGCAACGGGTGGTTCGAGCGGACGTCCATGCCCCGTTCGATGAGGGTAGGCTCGTGGTCATAGGACACGCCCGTGAAAGCTTTCGCAAAAGTATGCTACACGGGACTCAACCTCGTTCGATAGAGGTCGAGGGCTCGATGCTCCCCTCGAGGGGTACCTCGGTCTAGGCCTTTTGCCTGGCCTCGAACATAACCGATAGGTTTCCTCGAGCATTCGAGCTTCGAGGCTCACTCTTGAGGGTACCGACGATTACCCCTGACTCGGGTGATCTGGGGCCCCTGTTGAACCCTCGAGGGGCCAAGGTTCGAACCCGATCGGCAGCCGCCTCTTCGAGGGTCGGTGCCTTGAATGCGCCTTCCGCTTCGCGTGGGGTCATGATGACCATCCGGGCGCTTTTGCCATTGGCCCGACTAGGTCGAGGCCCCATACGGCGAACGGCCACGTGATGGGGATGGTTTGGAGCGCCTGGGCAGGAAGGTGCGTCTTGCGTGCGTAGAACTGGCACCCTTCACAGGCGTCGGCCACGGCGGTGGGCCAGTACAAGCCTTGTCGAAAGGCGTTGCCTACGAGCGTGCGTGGGGCGGCGTGATGTCCGCATACGCACGCGTGGATGTCGAGGATGAGCTCTCCCTCGGGTATCGGGATGCAACGTTGCAAGACCCCCGAGGTTCCCCGTCGGTATAGTTCCCCTTCGATGATGAGGAACCGCTTAGCCTTTCTTGCGACACGCCTCGCCTCCGTTCGATCGTTGGGCAAAATGCCTTGATCGAGCTAGTCAAGTACGGGCTCCGCCAATCTCGAGGTGCTGGGGCTTCGTCGATCTCCATTGCCTCCGCCTCGTCCTCCTCTTCCGAGCAAGCCTCGTACCCCAGGGGCTCGTCCTCGTCTACCAAGAGCTCCGCGCTCGCGGGATCGAGGTTGGCCCCTTGAGGGTCGACCGCGACCGAGGCTCTGGCCGAGGGGGTGTTGACGATCGAGGGCTAAGTGTTCTACGTGTGGTGTTGTGTGTCTGGCCGTGTGTCGCTTGCCCTCTCTCCCTCTTGCATGGGCTTCCCTTGCCCTTTTATAGACCAAGGGGGGAGGGTGCGAGTACAAGCGTTCGTGGTTCTGACGTTGCACTGTGCTGCCCTGCCGCGCACGATGCAAACGGGAATCGCGCCTTCCAACTCCAGCTGACGGCATGCCAACAGTTGACGTGATGTTCTTCGTGTGACGGTTCACGGCTTCGAGGGCGGTAGCCTGCGTACGGCGCCTGGATCGAGCCTCTGTGGCTTCCTTCGAGGTTCGCTTTCGAGGGTGGTAGCGCATCCGAGGCGGGCGAAGTCAAAGAGTGGTTGGCACAGTGCTGCTGCCAAGTTCGGTCTGGCCGTGCAGCATGGCGCTCAGAAGTCCACTGTTGCTAGTGGATTTGACCGCAGTCTTCTCCGGGGCGTGGGCGGTGCCGTGGAGCAGTGACTCCCTTGCTTTTTGACTGCAGAGGAGCGTCATCATGACTTGGAGCGATGGGTCGCAGAGTCTCGGGCGCCGTTCCCGGCGGACCAGGCTCGAGCCTGGTCCGCAAGCTCGAGCTTGCTAGGCCTCGAACGTGACGGAAACGCTCGTTCGAGGGCGAACGCTACCCTCGAGCGTGGCTAGGCTCGATCGTCACGGACATCTTCGCGGTCTTCAAGCGGGACGAACATCGTGGCGATGCTGATTGTGATGGGCCTTTGCTGGGCTACGGAGCCAGACCGACTTCGCTTGTGGGCTTTCTTATTAAGAAGTTCTGGGCCTAAGTTGGGGTACCCCTTTTCGAAAAGGGTCCCGACAGTAGCCCCCGAGCCTTCCTGCGGAGGCTGGTGTTCGTCGAGGTTTTCGGGGCCTTCACCCTTTCGCGGGCTCTGGGATTCCGTGGGGGCGCGCTAGCGCACCCGCGGGTGTAGCCTCCGAGGCCTTGGGAGAGTGGTTCATGTGAAGAGCGTTCATTGCTCCCCTAGGTGTGGGTTCGTCCTCAACGCCTGAGGTCCTTAAACCCAGGCTCGCATTCTCTTTTGAGGGATTGAGGAGGAGGCGATCCGTGCTTCCCACGATTGGGACCGAGCCACGGATGCCTGAGTGAGCTGGTAGCGGGTAGTTCGAGCGGACGTCCATACCCCGTTCGATGAGGGTAGGCTCGTGGTCTTAGGACACGCCCGTGAAAGCTTTTTACAAAAGTATGCTAGGCGGGACTCGACCTCGTTCGATAGAGGTCGAGGGCTCGATGCTCCCCTCGCGGGGTCCCTCGATCTAGGCACTTTCGTCCAGCCTCGAACGTAACCGATCGGTTTCCTCGAGCGTTCGAGCCTTCGAGGCTCATTTTCGAGGGTTCCGTTGGTTACCCCTGACTCGGGTGATCTGGGGCCCCTGTCGAAACCCTTGGAGGGCCCAAGGTTCGAAAGTAGGAACGACAGCCGCCTTTTCGAGGTTCGGTGCCTTGAATGCGCCCTTCCTCGTTCTGCGCGGGTCATGATGACCACCAAGGAAGATTTTGTGATTTCGTGGGAGAAGTGGGTGCGCCTTTTCAGGCGAGGCGTGCGGGCGTAGTTCGACACGACCGCACGTTTGCTGCGCCGGATTCCGCGATCTTCGCGGCGCAGATATCGCGACTAGCGCGGTTAATGCGGCAGGCGCCGTTACGTCTTCCGGGGCGGGCCCGACCGTCAGTCCTAGGGGACTGTCGTGCTACGGCCGGTGTCCTGCTGCACCTTTCCCCCAGGGGAGTATAAATAGCGGGGCAGGGCACCTGCCGAAGGTACGCCTACCCTGCCTTCTAGCCTTTGCTTCTAAACCTTTGTCTTCTCGCCCTTGCGTTCCCATCTCCTTTCTCGCCTGAGCCTCCTCCTGTCACCATGGTTCGACTCGTCGATCCCGCGCCGTGGAAGGCGTCGACGGCCACCAAGACTTGCCTGGAGGGGCTCGTTGAGGTCGGAGTATTGCCTCCAAACGTCGACGGCGAACCGCCGGTTTGGATCTCACCGGGGGCTGCTGCGGAGCCCGCCCCGCCGGAGGGCTACGTCGTCAGCCTCGTTCGCCTCCACGAGCGGGGTTTCGGCGTTCCGGCGGGACGGTCCTTGCGGGCGTTGTGCTTCCACTACAAGGTTGAGCTGCACAACTTTTCGCCCAACGCGATCTTGGGCATCGAAGCCCACTGGGACCTGTGGCGCGGCCACCTCTTCTTCGGCGAGCTCTTCTTAGAGTTTGTGTCAAGGGGTCCGTCGCCCTGCTCGCGCTGGTGGTCTCGTGCTTAAGTCCGGAGGATGTTCCATGGTTTCCAACAACCAAGATTGGGACAAGGGGTGGTTCTACCTGCGCAACGACAGGGGGCGTCTGCCGCCCTACACCGGTAGGCTGGACATACGGGGTGTTGCCGCCGGAGCAGAAGGACAAGCTCGCTCCGTTGATCGAGGCGCCCCAGCGCCTTTCGAGGCACGGCCTTACCGCCAGTGGGGTCATCGCCAACTTCCATCGGCGGCGGGTGCTTACCCTCATGCAGAGGAGGCTCCCGCTGTTTGGGATGACTCCTGGCGCCGACCTTACCGGCACAGCGATGGCGGCGGAGCCGTTGCCCGACGCCGTCGCCGTTCAGCGGGCACGGCGCGCCGTCGACCGGCTGGCGGACAACCTGTGGGTGGTGCCCATGCGACCCGACGATGGTCACCTTAGTTTCGTAAGTGGTCTCGCATTTGTTTTGCGTTTCAATTTCGTGTATTTGACCTCGTGACTGGTGTTTCGCAGGGTCTATCCCGCGGCCACACCTCCAAGCCCACTGTCCCCGAGGACAAGGCCGTCAACCGCGCCCTCGCCGAGAGGGCAAAGCGGGAGAAAGATCGGAAGGAGGCGCGGCGGAAGCGGAAGGAGCGGAAGGGGAGGAAGTTCTTGGAGGAGAACCGCGAGCGGGAGAGGCAGGGGCTCTCCCCGCTCCCAACACCGGAGTCTTCCCCTGATCCCGCTGGTGAGGGATCTGAGGAGGACGGTGGGGCGAGGAGCCCGTCTCCACTCGAGCTCTCTGGCTCTTCGCGGGCTTCCCCCGTGGGGCCGCCTTGGCAGCGGGGGGCTGTAGCGGAGGACTCGTCGACCTCGAAGCTACGCCGTCAACTGCGGTGCCCGCTTCCGGGAGCCCGTCGGGGGTAGCGGCGGCTGCCCTCCAGGTTCCCGAGGACCGGGGCGAGGCACCCGAACGGCCGGGCGCTGTCGACGAGACCAGGAGAAGGGGCTTCCCAAGGAGAAGCCGGCGCCCCTACGGGACGCGAGGGGGTTTCGGAGGTGACTCCGAAAAGGGAGGCCGGGGCCTCCACGGGAGGCGAGGCCTCGAGGGTGGCTCCTGTCTCAGCTCCGAGGCTGAAGCGGAAGCTCCCCGTCATTCGGTGAGTTTTCTTTGTCACTCACTTGTCATTGTCATTGATATTTTGTCTTTGTTTCGACTTAGTTTTTTCCGTGGCGCAGTCGTTCGGTGAGTTTTCTTTGTCACTCACTTGTCATTGTCATTGATATTTTGTCTTTGTTTCGACTTAGTTTTTTCCGTGGCGCAGTCGGTCTGGTGGACGGACCGTGCCCTCCCTTGCGCCGTCAAGGCCCTCAAGGTCGGGCTAAGCTCGTCGCCTCACCCGCCCTCGCAGCTCCTGGGCCCGGCGAACGAGACGGTCGAGGACTTCGTCACCTTCTTCGACGCTCAGGTGGGGCTGCAGTTCGAGCGGCAGCCGCGCGAGGAGGTGCCTCGGGCCCTCGCGAGGATGCCACCCCCGCGCCTGGGGAGGCTCTTCGTGTCGATGAGCCGTCTGCGGCGCCCGTGGAGGCCGGCGCTGCGGTTTCCCACATCTGCCGGAGCTGGCCGAGGCTCTGGGGGTGCGGGCCTCCGCACCGCACGGGCATGAGAGTGGCGGAGCCGCGCCATCGACCCTCGTCGAGCCCAGTGGGATACCTGCCCGTGTCAACGAACGTGGGTCCCCCGTGATGTGGCAGTCCCGCAGCGAGCTTCCCGACCAATTCGTTCGCGAAGCCACAGCGGAGGCGTGGAGCAGTGACTCCCTTGCTTTTTGACTGCAGAGGAGCGTCATCATGACTTGGAGCGATGGGTCGCAGAGTCTCGGGCGCCGTTCCCGGCGGACCAGGCTCGAGCCTGGTCCGAAGCTCGAGCTTGCTAGGCCTCGAACGTGACGGAAACGCTCGTTCGAGGACGAACGCTACCCTCGAGCGTGGCTGGGCTCGATCGTCACGGACATCTTCGCTCGGTCTTCAAGCGGGACGAACATCGTGGCGATGCTGATTGTGATGGGCCTTTGCTGGCCTACGGAGCCAGACCGACTTCGCTTGTGGGCTTTCTTATTAAGAAGTTCTGGGCCTAAGTTGGGGTACCCCTTTTCAGGGTCCCGACAAGTTCGACGCGCGTCCTGTTCTAGTGGAAATTAATAAGCAGCGACGTAACTTTTGTGCTATCTTGGCTCGCACGAAGGTGTGCAACTGCTGCCGCTGCACGCAGGCATCGATCCTCTCAAAACGGAGCAACCGCCGGCAAGCCGGCAACCACCGCCGCAGATATGAGCGCGTCCGTACATATCCGCCGCCATCTCCCCCACCTCCTCCCTCCGCTGCAAACCGCAACTTCCACTTCCCTTTGCTCAATTCGGTTCCTCGCCATGGCCGCCACTCCCCTACTCCCCGCCGCGTCTCCGCCTCCTCCTCGCCCTCCCCTCCTCCTCCGCCGCCTCACCTCGACACGACGCTCACCCTGGCGCTCGCGCTGCCGCCTCCCCCATTCCCCTACGCGATCTCTCCTCGGCCGCTGCAAGCGCGGAGGCCGCGGCAAGACGGCGTCGCCTCCTCCTCTTCCCCCTCCGCGTTCGCCAGGGTGCGATCGTCTCCGACGGGTGACCCGCCGCCGTGCACCGAGTGCGACAAGCCGTTCAAGTCATGGAAGGCTCTGTT
>JACEFO010000621.1:0-45960 GCA_015342445.1 Digitaria exilis
ACGAGCCGATTCAAATATGATCCGGAATCAACCTCTCTTCCTCCGATGAATCGCCCTTCTTCCAGTAGCGATGAATTTCGCTTCTTCAGCGTGCTACGTAAGGTCATGCACCAGGCCACCTGGGAGGAGCTCTAACCTGCAAGGTGAACAACAGCTAAGGCCGAAAAAAGCAGCAAGCCAAGTCAAGTGTTCCAACAGGGGCTAACAAAGACAGGCCTCGGATACAAGTGACCCGCCAATAGATTTTTTTAACCTCGATTTCTAAGTATTAGGATGTAACTCTACTCGACACACTTCAACATCGCTGGCTTGAGCTGACTTGGCAATAATCCTTTCGCTAGCGAGTATAGTATATATCTCGCCGCTAGGTGGTAGCAGGTTCTTGTGAGGGCTTCTCTAACAATAATAGCTAACTGCTTGCTATTTGGTTGCATACAATACATGCCTTCTTACTCTGTCTTCCTTTGTGTGGGCCCACCCTCTCTCTCCTCTGCCTCTCTCAATCCGTGAAAACTGGTCTCTGTATTCGTGCTAGACTACCGACGAGAAACTCGCTGCTTCCTCTCATCTCCATGTCAGCAAAAATCCGTAAGGGTGGCGAGTTGGTTGCCCGTTGAGCGCCCTCCCGCCCTGAGAGTAGACACAGAAACCAAGGTGAACCAACAAAACTTTTCAATTTTTAATCATTCTATGCTCCATGTCACTCAGCGACACCGCTGTAAGGATGACTCACACCACACACCCATAACTCCTAGAACTACACCATATTCACATCGGCCATATAGATTGGGAACCTATCAAACCAACAATGCCTCCAACTGCCCTCTAGAAAAGTTTCTTTTTTTTGTGGCATATGTGTTTTTGTTGACGCATTTGTTGAGCTTTGTATGGTCCCTCGAATCCTAGCAGCATATCGTTTGCTTTTCTAGCCTCAACACACGCTTGAGCTACTTGACTGTTCTAGTATCTCTCCCGTGGGAGTGTGTATCCCTCAACCTGAATGATTCTGATTTTTGACAGGGTTAATTAAGGAGGATTTTTACAATGTTTGGAAATAATAACAACCGTTCCTTATCCTAATCTGTGAGGAACCTAAATGGTGGGCCAGTAACCAAAATTAGTGGGCCAGAAACTAATTATAAAATTAATTAGAAGGTATATTGTATTTTTATTAATAAGCAATTAAGGTATAATCCTTGCTCTCCGTGTATTTTGCTGCCGCCGCCGCTCCATCCGTTGTTGCTTGCCGGCCCCGCCGCTGCTGCTGCATGCGCAGGCCCTGCCGCCCGCTGCTGCTGCCGTGCGCTCCAGATGCAAACCTCCGTTCGTTCATGGACGAAGCGACCCATAAAGCTAGCCCGCTGGAAGCATCCACGCACTCGTAACCTCGTTGTCATGGCCTCACCTGCTGCCTCCGGCGCTCGCTGTAGCATGTAGCCAGGTACCATCGCATCGCTGGCCCCGCTGCTGCTCGCCGGCCTACCGAACAAATTTCCATGGCCATGGATTTTGCAGGGTCTTCTGAGATCGTTAATCGGCCGACAAACTCCATCACACGTCGGCGTAATTTGATGGGGCGTCGCCGTGCTAGGCTCCGTCCAATTTTCCAATCAACACGACGTTGCTTTGCTCGTTGCCTGCACGGGGGCGTGAAAGAATTAGATTTTTCGTGTGTAACGGCGCCCTGTATGCGCTCCGCCCGCCTAGCCAGGGCCGTGAAAGATCGATTAGCGATCGTGAGGCTAGCCAATGCTCGCCGTACTGGCCGGCCACCCCCACCACCGTGCTATTGAACAGCTAGCTCGCAGCAACGGTGCTACCCCTCGATAGGCCCGTCCCGCTGCTCGATGCACCAATGTCCCCGCGCCCACAGGTTGCCTAAACTACCCCTGTTTACAACAAACATGCTTTTTTTTTTTAAATCAACGGCCCAGAATATTTAAGAGGGGAGGAACCTCCGGTTCCGTTCAAGCACCGAAACAATGTTATTAATTAAGACTTAAGAGCTTAAACATGATCTGTAACTCGTGTAAACTTGAACATGGATCAATACAACAACTTGGATCATACCTCTTTCGAACAGGGGACAAGCCAACAAAAATAAAAAGAAACCATCTCCTCGCATCTCAGTGATCGTCTGATCGAATGCAGTTTCACAGTGTACATGCATGCTTCTCAAACTTCAATTTTTGAGCTTTTGACAGGGACAAGACACCGAATGGGTTAAGGTGAAGTACGGCCGGACAACCCCGTCCGTCGACGACTGGATCGCCGTTTTCTCTCCAGCTGATTTCAAGTAAGCTTCATTTCCAATGCCGATCGGTCCGCTGACGTAAGCATCATTGTTACGGTGTGATAGCTCTGTCTTGTGCCCTAACAGCGGAGAAGATCCGAAGCTCTGCACTGCACCTATCAAGGTAGACGTCACTATATATTTTCAACCATCAAACTCTAATCTTCGTGTCTGTACTTGCTTAATCATATAACCACATATGGACTTAGTCTAACATGTAAAAGATTGTTCTTTGCTGAAAGCCTGAAACCTGTCACTGACACTTGTTGCTGAATGATGATGGCTACAGTTTCAGTACGCCAACTACTCGGCGAACTACATCTACTGGGGCAAGGGCAGCATCAAGTTGCAGCTCATCAACCAGCGCTCCGACTTCTCCGTCGCCCTCTTCACCAGCGGCCTCGACAACGTACGTCATCGATCGAGCTCTGATCCAGCCCTCTTCTACACTCTGCACGCCGTGACTTCATTCTCTGATCCGTCTCTGATCGATCGATCCATGCAGCCGAAGCTGATCGCGGTGTCAGAGCCCATCTCATTCAAGAACCCGAAGGCACCCGTGTTCCCGCGCCTCGCGCAGGGCAAAACCCATGACGAGATGGCGGTGACATGGACCAGCGGCTACGACATCGACGAGGCCTACCCGTTCGTCGAGTGGGGCGCCGTCGTCTCCGGCGCCGGTGGCCAGGCGGCGCGCGCCCCCGCCGGACGCTCACCTTCAACCGCGGCAGCATGTGCGGCGAGCGGCGCGCACGGTTGGGTGGAGGGACCCTGGCTTCATCCACACCGCCTTCTTGAGGGACCTGTGGCCCAACAAGGAGTGAGTACACAACACTGACTTTACAGTGTCCGTACCAGAAGTTTTTGCCAACTTTCTTTGTTGTTCAGAGGATTTGTTGAGAAAATTAAAGTGTATATATATGGTCTTTGTTTGGTTTGTGTTGAATTCAGGTACTACTACAAGATTGGGCACGAGATGCAGGACGGGTCTGTGGTGTGGGGGAAGAAGTACACGTTCCGTGCTCCGGCCGTCGCCGGGGCAGAAATCGCTGCAGCGCGTCATCGTCTTCGGCGACATGGGGAAGGTAAATTTCTGCTGCAAGAGTTAATAAGTTAGTTAACAGGTGGCACAAGCATATGCATGGTGATGAAATAAAAAGTAAAATCTTGGAATGCAGGCGGAGAGGGACGGATCGAACGAGTTCGCCAACTACCAGCCGGGATCGCTCAACACGACGGACACGTTGATCAAGGACCTGGACAACTACGACATCGTCTTCCACATCGGCGATCTGCCCTACGCCAACGGCTACATTTCCCAGTGGGATCAGTTCACTGCACAGGTCGCCGACATCACCGCCAAGAAGCCCTACATGATTGCAAGGTACACACTTGACCTGACGACTCTGTTTTACACACATGTTCAGAGAGAACTCTGCATCTTATGCAATCTGTGTTGTGTCATCTCGCTCGTGCAGTGGCAACCATGAGAGAACCTGGACCAACAGTGGAGGGTTCTACGACGGCAAGGATTCCGGCGGCGAGTGCGGCGTGCCGGCCGAGACCTACTACTACTATCCGGCAGAGAACAGAGCCAAGTTCTGGTACAAGGTGGACTACGGCATGTTCCGGTTCTGCATCGCCGACTCGGAGCACGACTGGCGTGTGGGCACGGAGCAGTACAAGTTCATCGAGCAATGCCTCTCCACGGTGGACAGGAAGCACCAGCCATGGCTCATCTTTGCAGCACACCGCGTGCTAGGCTACTCCTCCAACGCATGGTACGGCATGGAGGGCTCCTACGAGGAGCCCGAGGGACGAGAGCACCTGCAGAAGCTGTGGCAGAAGTACCGGGTCGACATCGCCTTCTATGGCCATGTTCACAACTACGAGAGGACATGCCCCATCTACCAGGTATGTATACACATACAGCCTCCTTATCAAAATATTTGTCGCCAGATTAACTTTTCGTACTGATCATTTGTCTTATTTAAAAATTTATTTTAAACATACAAAAAGTTAATCATGCTTGAAATACCTATAGTAATAAAGCATATCACAAACAGGGTAGGTATTGCTTACATGAGTGTTTTGGATAAAACGAATAGTCAAAGTTATAAAAAAAAATATTCAATAGAGACAATTTTTTCATACTGAGAGATTAATATATTAGCAACTCGCAGAGCCAGTGCATGACGAGCGAGAAGAGCCACTACTCGGGGACGATGAACGGCACAATACACGTGGTGGCCGGCGGTGGCGGTAGCCACCTGTCGGACTACTCGACGGCGATCCCCATGTGGAGCATCTACCGCGACCTCGACTTCGGGTTCGTGAAGCTCACGGCGTTCAACCACTCGTCGCTGCTTTTCGAGTACAAGAAGAGCAGCGATGGCAAGGTCTACGACTCTTTCACCATCGACAGGGACTACCGTGATGTGCTCAGCTGCGTCCACGACAGCTGCTTCCCCACCACGCTCGCCTCATAAGAATTAGGTCATTGCTATAGATGCAAAGTGCTACGAGCTAGTACTAGCTTGGTGAATTGCTGTTCCATGTCTTGCAGCTGAGACTCATCACAAACGAGTGCTACGTCGTCAGAGTAGTTGATGAATCGTCAGTGTCTCTCTGTGATAATTTGCCACTTGTTTCTGTAACCTCCAATACACTACCGGATTCAGACAGTTTGCCGGGAGCCCCAGTGCTCTCGGTAAAGGCCCTAAACCCCTCGGTAAAGTGTTTACCGTGAGCGGGCCCTCGGCAATGATCCTATCGGCAAAGGACTCTATGCCGAGAACCTTCTATCGTGTTCTCGACAAACCCTTTGTCGAGAGCCAAACTATCCTTCGGCCAAAAAAATAAAGATGACGGTGTGGCCTGTTCGAGTGGGCCCCCCATTCATTTTGCCGAGAGCTCCGACGTTCTGCTCTCGGCAAAGATAACGGGACGGCCGAGAACGGATGGCCGTGACGGGAGTATATTGCCGAGAGCTACGTCCCAGCACTCGGCAAACATTAAGGTAGGGCCCCACCTGCCGGCTGTGTGCCAACTCCAACATTTTATAGTTCCTAAACACCAACATTTTCTGCAAAATCATTACGTTACAGCATTTCTTAGTACCCAGTGTTTGACTCCTTTTTTATCAAAAGAAAATGTTTGACTCCTTTCCATTGTGAACTGTGTCTTTGGATCACTGACACATGTTGTCGATCGGTGGCCCAAGTTAAAAACGCAGTATCAATTGCCTCCCAATGCTTTGAGTTTGGTTGTCTCGTGGATTTGCCTTGCCGCACACAGTAATAGCTTGAGGCAAAAACCGGGAGCAAGTGCACGCGAATCCCACAGATAAACTGGCCGGATCCGCCTGGCTGGCAAACGATCGATTCGTCTGTACTCTGTACATGAATAGCCATAGCCTTTTTCTTTTATTTTAGGGCAAAATAGGACAGAAGCAGCTGTTGTGCAGCCTCGTGAAAAGAAAAACAAAAACCGAAAGATTTTCTAAAAAAAAAAAGAACAAAGCTCCAAATGGATTGAGCGGCCGCTTAGCTTTACCATGCATGACGAGTTCTTCCTCAGCCGGCTCCTGCATGCCGCCTGTATAATAAGGACAAGCGAGGAGGCCGTGCCGTCTTCTTCAGGCTGCAGCGGCGTGCAGTGCGTGTTGTAACGACAGTTTCCATGGGGAGGAGAGACTCGGTGGCCATGGCAGCCGTTCTGGTGGTGCTGCTGTCCGCTACCGCCGCAGCCATGTTGCCGGAGATGGCGAATGCGTCGCCGGCGGGAGGGTTCCAGCCGCTGTCCAAGATCGCCATCCACAGGGCCACCGTCGAGATGCAGCCGTCGGCGTTCGTGCAGGCGACGCCGTCGTTGCTCGGGGCCAAGGTCAGGATTCAACTCTGGCTGTATTGTGTCCATTGCTCTGCATGTCGTTCTTCTTCCATGCTTTGTCCGATCCCAGCCCAGGCATTAGGCGAGACTTTAGACTGTTCTTACTTCTCATCTAACGAACACTGTTATCCTCTGTGATTTCCCTTTTTTTAAGTCATTTTGTTTTAGTTTGACACTGGAAGTAGGACGAGGATTGGGCGATTGGCAGAGAATATGGGCGCATTCAGCATATCCAAGAGCCAAATCATCAGTTTTGGAGTCATTTGATAAAAAAAATCGTTTTATATCTTTAGTATATATCTAAAAAAAAAGTCATCTTCGCTATCGAAGCTAATGAGAAATCTGGAATAGAGGATATATATTTGGATATCCAATTAAACAGGCCATTGGAGGGTGTTTTTCATCAAAATCTCTATTTCTATATAAATTAGAAAAGATACAAAAAATCTTATGGAGATGATCAATGTTAGAAAATTAGACTGTTGGCTGTAACAAGTTTCCATTTTTTATTAAAAAAATTAAAGGAAAACTAGATTGCACACACTAATGATTGCCCCCAACGAGGCAGCAGCAATTCGGAATTGCAGGCACGTGAGGGGGCCCGGCCGGCAAGGATGCATGAGCATGGCTAGAACTTGGGAGATGGGCAGCAAGCATATATTCACCATGATTTGGCAGCATGATATTTTAGCTACTGCTGCTTTCTCCGTGATCACACTCGGCAGCACGCAGCCACAAGTTGCAACCTGCTAGATTGGGCAGATAACAACTTATTTATACATTCTGTTTGGCCTGGTCGTCTAACTTTTATATCTTCTTGCGAGATCGTCCATCATGGCATCGTCTCAATCCTGTCACATGCTTTGAGAGATTCCTGTTCATCATCATGATTTTGTTGCTTTTTATGAAAATTTCCTTTGGAATTACCGAACCATACTTTTGCCAAAAAAAAATATGCACAAATAAAGAGGAAAAACGGAGGTTCTAGGGTATTTGGTTACATGTACTAAAGTAGTATGATCCTTGTCCCAGTGAATCTCCAGAAGCTAATAATTAGGATGACTAAGGTAATTATAAAACTAATTATACAAATGAAGGCTATTATTGTAGCATCACATTGTCAAATCATGAATTAATTACAATTAATATATTTGTCCCTCAAATCTATTTGTTCAGTTACTTTTATAATTATTAGTCTATGTTAAATGTTGCTAATTAGTAACCAACCATTCGATGTCATAGGGACTAAAGTTTAGTCATGAAACCAAACACCTCATTAAACACGAGTTTGATATTTGGCACAGTCAGTGTGCTATTTTTTTTAATCTCAGTGTAGTACTACTCTCAAAATTTGTGTGTCTTTTTTTTGAACGTAAAAAATTTGTGTGTCTTTGACAGGGAGAAGACACGGAATGGGTGACTGTCAAATACGGCTGGGCAAACCGGTCTGTCGACGACTGGATCGCCGTTTTCTCCCCATCTGATTTCAAGTGAGCCCCAACAGTCGCTGTTTTTAAGTTTCTTGTCGCACATCTCATCAAACTCACACAAGTTTCTTTGTCCCCTCGTGGCAGCTCGGGTCAGTGCCCCAACCCTGCGAGGTACCCCGGAGAACCGCTGCTCTGCACGGCACCAATCAAGGTAATTCTGTCAACCTGCTCTGCAGTTTTCTTTCACTTGATCTCAACTTAAACTATTCTGTCGTCGTTTGCATACTATGTTTCGGTGCAGTATCAGTACGCCAACTACTCGGCGCTCTACGCCAGCTCCGGCGGCGGCAGCATCCGTTTCCAGCTAATCAACCAGCGCTCCGACTTCGCCTTCGCCCTCTTCACCGGTGGCCTCGAGAACGTACGCCACCTCCCTCTCTGAAACCACGACAAGGCGCTGCAGGACACATGGCCACATTTTTCTAACGCTCTTTGCCACATGCGTACGTGCACAGCCAAAGCTTGTGGCAGTGTCGAAGCCGGTGGCGTTCGGGAACCCCAAGGCGCCCGTGTTCCCGCGTCTGGCGCAGGGCAAGTCCCACGACGAGATGGCCGTGACATGGACCAGCGGCTACGACATCGCCGAGGCCTATCCCTTCGTCGAGTGGGGCGCCGTCGTCTCCGGCGCCGGTGGTCAGCCGGCGCGGTCGCCGGCCGGGACGCTCACGTTCAGCCGAGGCAGCATGTGCGGCGAGCCGGCGCGCACGATCGGGTGGAGGGACCCCGGATTCATCCACACCGCGTTCTTGAGGGACCTGTGGCCCAACAAGGAGTGAGTGCCACTGCCACGTGACAACCAAAATCTTTGTACACTTCACTTGTTGCTAGCGTTTGGATGCATGTCTTGTCATTTTGTTGTGGCCTTTTTGCACGACATGTGATGTGACACGAGTTGATGCTGTGTCGCGGTTCAGGTGTTAACTCTAAGCGTCTGCAGTGTAGATCTAGGATAGGAAATGAATGTTCTATGTGCATGTGCATGTGTATATAACTCTGTGTATGTGTATGTGTTCGCGCTAAAGCCTAGAGCTAGGAATGGAATAGTAGAAAGGTTAAGAGTATACCATCCCGGGTCGAGGTGTTGGATGGCTCGCTTGATGCCATGGCACGTTCGTCGGTGATGCTCTGCGCTACGGCAGCGACGGTCGGTGTAGAGGTAGAAGCCGTAGCTCGACGCAGTAGGTCCCGACGTCCTTCAGGGCGCCACCGGCTTTGGCCGGGAACGGCGGTGAAGGGAGTGGTGGAGCTTCCCGCCGCCGTAGCGCTAACCCGCAGATCGGTCTAGGGTTGAGTGTGGATGGAGTTAGATCTCAGTCAACTTGGTGATCCGAGCTGTGGCCCCCACCCCCTCTCTATATAGCGCTGGCGACAGGGGCCCACCAACCATTAGGGTTGGGCGCCCCCGATCAGGGCGCGGATCAAGGCCCAAAGGCCTTTGGGCCTTTTAGGGTTTAGGAGATCAATCTAACAATCTCCCCCTTGATCTCACTCTTTATCTTATTTTCTTTTCCAGTATATCTTTCATCTCATCTTAGATTTATGTACAGAGCTTATCTCATCGTCACGATTCTTTATCGATAGAATCAATAGCCACCGTACACGCCTCTAGTCAGAAACGAATTCTTATATCTTATTGGGCCTTCTAATCCAGGAATCATAGGCTTTCCCTTAAACCCATACCGGCTAAGTGTTCCTTGAACACATTGGGTGGTAGGCCTTTCGTAAGCGGATCCGCAAGCATATTCTTTGATCTCATATGCTCGAGACTGATGGTGTGATCCTGGATTCTATCTTTTATCGAATAAAATCTTACTTGTATCGGCTTGGTAGCCGTACTTCTTTTATTATTGTGGGCATAGAATACTGCAGGCTGGTTATCGCAGTACATCTTTAATGGTCTTTCTATGCTATCCACAATTCGTAAATCGGGTACGAATTTCTTTAGCCATTCTACCTGCGTCGAGGCCTCATAACATGCTATAAACTCAGCATACATCGTTGATGATGCTGTAACTGGTTGCTTTGAGCTTCTCCACGAAATAGCTCCTTCAGCAAGCATGAAGATGTATCCTGTCGTGGATTTTCTGTCATCTTCATCTCCAGCATAATCTGCATCTGCATACCCTTTAATCTCTAGGGAATCAGATCTTCTGTAAGTCAGCATGAGACCTTTCGTGCCTTGCACATAACGGAAAGCTTTCTTTACCAGTTTCCAATGTTCTATTCCTGGTTCTTCTTGATATCTGCTTAGCACGTTTGTGACAAAGGCTAAGTCAGGGCGAGTGCACGTCTGTGCATAAGACAAGCTCCCAAGAGCCGAAGAATACGGTACCGCTTTCATCTGTTGTCTTTCATATTCATTCTGGGGACATTGGAATTTCCCAAATCTATCACCCTTGACTATCGGAGCAGGAGTAGGATTACTTTTCTGCATATTATATCTCTCTAAAATCTTTTCTAGGTATGTCTTCTGTGACAATCCTAGAACCCCATTTCTTCTGTCTCGATGAATTTCAATTCCTAAAACAAAAGAAGCCTCACCGAGATCTTTCATATCAAAGTTAGAGGACAGAAATTTCTTTGTTTCTAGTAAAAGACTAATATCACTACTTGCCAGTAGGATATCGTCCACATACAGTACAAGGAAAATATATTTCCCTTTCTTAAACTTTGCGAATACGCAATTGTCCTCTATATTCTCTTTAAACCCAAATTTCTTTATCGTTTCGTTAAACTTCAAGTACCACTGTCTTGAAGATTGTCTCAATCCATAAATGGATTTCTTAAGATGACATCCCATGTGTTCTTTTCCTTTCACAGCAAAACCCTTAGGTTGTGCCATGTAAATGTTTTTTTTTTTTTTTTTCTAGATCCCCATTTAGGAATGCCGTCTTTACATCCATTTGATGTAGTTCTAGATTATAATGAGCTACTAGAGCCATCATAATTCTAAAAGAATCTTTACAAGAGACTGGTGAAAACGTCTCATTGTAATCTATACCTTCCTTCTGAGTGTATCCTTTAGCCACGAGCCTAGCTTTGTATCTTTCTATATTCCCTTTGGAGTCACGTTTAGTCTTGTAGACCCATTTACAGCCTACTGTTTTGGCTCCTTCAGGAATTTCTACTAAGTCCCAAACTCCATTGGAACTCATCGATTGCATTTCATCTTCCATAGCCTTAAGCCACTTGGATGAATGCTCACTTCTCATGGCAGCTTCGAATGTGGTGGGATCATCCTCCATCCAAAACTCTTCTATTTCATACACTTCATAGTCATCTGGGATTGCTGTCCTTCTGATTCTTTGAGACCTTCTAAGGACCTCATTATTTGGTATGTTTTCTATTGTAGGCTGATGCTGCTCCCCCTGATCCGCGGCGATATTATCTATAGGATCCTGAAGGACAGGTTCCATGTTATCATTCTGTATTGCCACAGGAGGGAACAACTCAGGGACTGACACTAAGGGTGCAGCCACAGTCGGTAGTGAGAAAAATGGCTCTTGGATCATTGGAGTGGGCGCACATACCCGCTTCTCCTCAAGATTAATCTTTCGAACTACCGTGCTCCCCCGAATCATTTCTTCTTCTAGGAAAGCAGCATGTCTTGTTTCCACAAATTTTGTGAATCTGTCTGGACAATAGAAACGATATCCTTTTGATTTCTCTGTGTAGCCAATGAAATGGCAACTCACTGTCTTAGGATCTAGTTTTCCAATATTTGGGTTAAATATCTTTGCCTCGGCAGGACTCCCCCACACCTTTAGGTGATTCAGTGAGGGTTTTCTGCCTGTCCACAGTTCATACGGTGTTTTAGGCACCGCCTTACTGGGAACTCTGTTGAGAATGTAGATGGCGGTTTTTAAAGCCTCCATCCACAGACTTTCTGGCAGTGTGGAATAGCCTTTCATACTTCGTACCATGTCCATCAAGGTACGATTTCTTCTTTCGGCTACTCCATTCTGTTGTGGGTCGCCCGGCATTGAATACTGGGCAACAATTCCTTGTTCCTGTAGAAACCTTGCAAAAGGTCCTGGAACTTGTCCGTATGGGGTATGCCGACCATAGTATTCCCCTCCACGGTCGGATCTTACTATCTTAATCTTTAAATTATGTTGATTTTCTACTTCAGCCTTGAATATTTTAAATTTATCCAACGCTTCTGATTTTTCTTTAATCGGATAGATATATCCATAACGGGAATAATCATCTGTAAAAGTTATGAATGAGTCATAGCCATCTATGCTTGTAACAGGGAACGGACCGCAGATATCTGTGTGAATTATTTCTAATTTACCTGCGCTGTGTTCCGCATGTTTTCTGGTTATCTTTATATATTTCGCTTTTATGCATTCAATGCATTTATCTAAGTCTGAGAACTCTAGCGGAGGAAGAATTTCATTCTTAACCAACCTTTCTATTCTCCCCCTCGAAATGTGGCCTAAGCGACAGTGCCACAATTTTGATGACATACTCTGAGTTCTCTTTCTTTTTCTGTTGGTGGGTATTGATTCTTTACATTCACATCACAAATAGCATTCACACATTCACGAAGTGATAGTAAATATAAATCATTCTTCAAATAAGCAATAGAAACAATCAAATCATTGTACTCTATTACACACTGGCCGTTTCCAAAACGGCATTCAAAACCATCAATATCAAGTTTTGACACACTAATCAAGTTCCTTTTAACAGAAGGAACAAAGAAAACGTCTCTGAGCAACAACTCAAATCCTGTATCTAGCACCAAGAGAAGGTCTCCCACCGCCTCCACTTCGGCTTCCAGTCCATTCGCGACTTTAATTCTGCTTTCTCTTCTTTGAGTTGGTCGCGTTTGGATGAATCCCTGTAAATCATTTGCAACATGAATAGTTGCTCCAGAGTCAATCCACCAAGTAGATTTATCATAATCTATATACAGAGATTCATTTACAAATGAAATAATATTCTCACCATTCTTTTCACACAGCATCTTGTAGTATTCTGGACAATCTTTCTTGTAGTGTCCCTTCTTCTTGCAGTAGAGACACTGGTCCTTGTCCACAGTGCATTGCCCAAGCTTGGGCTGATGCTGCTGGAACTGCTGGGGATTCTGTGGAGCCTTGGACTTGGAGGATTCACCCTTGAGGAAGTGACCCTTCTTCTTCTGGTTGTGCACATAGTTGACAGAGCCACCATGTGCAATCTTGAGTCTTTCCTCCTCTTGGGCGAGCATCGCCGTTGTCTTCTCTAAGTCCCATTGCTCAGGACTCAAGTTATAACCGACCACAAAACTCTCAAACTCTGTAGGAAGTGATTTGAAGATCAAATAAACAATATGACCCTCATTGAACTCTAAGTTCATCGGTTTGAGCTTGTTGTTGATGTTTATCAAATTATGGATGAACTCTCTAAGTCCACCCCCTCTGTACTTTACACCAACCAGCTTCTCAAGCAACTGGTGAGCATAAATCTTGGAAGAACCAGTATACTGATTCTTAATCTTCTCTAGGTATTCAACAACATTCTTGCAGTCTGTGATTGCCCCCAGAATGGTAGGCTCTACGGTGTTTTCCACCACTGCTACACATTTCTTGTTAGCAGGTTTCCATTTAATCATCACAAGGTCATAACTCTCTTTGGATGCTTTATAAACATCCTGTGCTTGTTGCCAAGCAGTATCTGTCATGTCTGCCCCTCTGACGGGTATCTGAGGCTCCACAGGCACTGGGTGTGTGAGTATCCAGTCCAATTCTTGCATGGTGAAGAATAGGTTCAGCTTCTTGTGCCATTCATTGTAATTATCTCCCCGGAGAGTCGGGATATCTCTGATGGCAACTCCAGCTGAAACAATTAGAGACAAGTGAGAACATTTATGAAAATAAATCTGAATGTGACTATATGTTTTATCATCAACTTTGGTCAGAAAATAAAACATATAGTGACCTTTCACATTAAAATTTAATCACCTTTGGGCAGAAAAATAATAATGCATGGAATAAAACATATCTATGAAATCATAATACTATTATTTTCAACTTTGGTCAGAAAACAATAATATCACAATTATTCTGAAATTTTAATCTATGACTTGAAATATAAATCATCTCTTTGGTTCAAATTTAAATTCCAAGTCAAAAAATAATTATCTATGCAGCGGAATCTATTAAATTATTCTATTCAGAAGCAATAAAAAAAATTCTGTAATCTATTCTCTAACATTTATCCCTTTGGTTCAAAATGAATAGAGATTCAAATTCTGTACAAATTCATATTCAAATTCAAATAAATAGCTTCTGAAATGAATAAAACAAATAGAAAAAAAATTCTATCCAGGCCGCCCATACGGCCCAAAATAGCGCAACGCGGCTCGGCCCAGACGCTCGCGAAGCGCTCAGCCCGGCCCATCTACGCGCGCTGCGGCCCAAACTCATTTCTGCTCGCGGCTCGGCTCGCTCGGTCGGCTCGGCTCGCGATCTACGGCTCGGCTTCGCTCGATCTGTCGGCTTGCGGGCCGCAACCTGGGCCTGGGCCGCCAATTTGGCCCAACCGCGCGCGCGCGACGCTCCGCGTCAATCTCAGCCGTCCGCGCGATCCAACGGCGCAGCGGCGTTTTCGCGGAGTATATAACGGATCGCGACGCGGGGAACCCTAACCCTAGCTCATTCTCTCCTTCTCCCCTCCGACCGCAGCGAGCTCTCCCCTCTGAGCTCCGCCGCGACGTCGTGTTAGCGCCACCGCGCCATGGATCTTCCATGGCCGGGGCTTCTCTTCTCCTCATCTTCCCCCCACCAATCTCTGCTCCCGTTCCCGACGGTCGTCAAGACTTGGCGCCGCCGCGGGACCCCTCGCCGGCGTGCGCGCTCACCGAGAGGTGAACGCGCCGCCGTCGAGCGGTTCTGTGGTGGTGCTCTGTGCGCGCTGCGCACACCGGCGTCCCAGTGGCGTGGCGCGTCGTCTTCCTTGCGCGTGCGCACCGGCGTCCCGGTGCCAAACGCACTGTAAGTTCCCCCTTTTTTTTTTGTTTGGATCTGTGTTCGGGAATGTTGGATCTGTGTGAGGGAAGGCTAGATCTGGTGTTTGGGGATGTAGTGGATCTATTGTTTGCGATTGGATATGGTTCTGGAGTGTTGGATCTAGGGTTTCTGATTTGGATCTAGGGTTAGGGTTTCGGGATTTGGACTGTTGTCTCGATTTCTAGCGAAATCCCTTCTCTGTTCTCTAGATCTACACTAGATCTATTCTTATTGAAAGCGACTGATACCAATTGTTAACTCTAAGCGTCTGCAGTGTAGATCTAGGATAGGAAATGAATGTTCTATGTGCATGTGCATGTGTATATAACTCTGTGTATGTGTATGTGTTCGCGCTAAAGCCTAGAGCTAGGAATGGAATAGTAGAAAGGTTAAGAGTATACCATCCCGGGTCGAGGTGTTGGATGGCTCGCTTGATGCCATGGCACGTTCGTCGGTGATGCTCTGCGCTACGGCAGCGACGGTCGGTGTAGAGGTAGAAGCCGTAGCTCGACGCAGTAGGTCCCGACGTCCTTCAGGGCGCCACCGGCTTTGGCCGGGAACGGCGGTGAAGGGAGTGGTGGAGCTTCCCGCCGCCGTAGCGCTAACCCGCAGATCGGTCTAGGGTTGAGTGTGGATGGAGTTAGATCTCAGTCAACTTGGTGATCCGAGCTGTGGCCCCCACCCCCTCTCTATATAGCGCTGGCGACAGGGGCCCACCAACCATTAGGGTTGGGCGCCCCCGATCAGGGCGCGGATCAAGGCCCAAAGGCCTTTGGGCCTTTTAGGGTTTAGGAGATCAATCTAACATCAGGTACTACTATAAGATTGGGCACGAGCTGCAGGACGGGTCCGTGGTGTGGGGCAAGTCCTACACGTTCTGTGCGCCGCCGTCGCCGGGGCAGAACTCGCTCCAGCGCGTCATCGTGTTCGGTGACATGGGAAAGGTATGCAAGTTTCTGGCAATGATCTGTTACATTGCATTACATGCATGAATGTTCAGTCACGAACTGCAAGACGCCAAGACATATTCATGGGTTGTTACACGTGCGTGTCGACCAACACATGTGTGGTGTGCAGGCGGAGAGAGACGGATCAAATGAGTTTGCCAACTACCAGCCCGGGTCGCTGAACACGACGGACACTTTGGTCAAGGACCTGGACAACTACGACATCGTCTTCCACATCGGCGACCTGCCCTACGCCAACGGCTACATCTCCCAGTGGGACCAGTTCACTGCACAGGTCGCGCCCATCACCGCCAAGAAGCCCTACATGATCGCAAGGTACGTACAGAATGACGACCTGACGACTGTATATCACCATGTCAAGGTATATTCAGAGAACTCTGCATCTCAATCTGTGACGTCTTGTGCAGTGGTAACCACGAGAGAACCTGGACCAACAGCGGCGGATTCTACGACGGCAAGGATTCCGGCGGCGAGTGCGGCGTGCCGGCCGAGACCATGTACTACTACCCGGCAGAGAACAGAGCCAAATTCTGGTAGCTACCAACACATCTCAGTACAAGTACAGAACACTTGTTGGATCTGTTGTTCTTCAGAACTTAAAATTCGATATGTCGTTGGTTGTCTCTAGGTACAAGGTGGACTACGGCATGTTCCGGTTCTGCATCGCCGACTCGGAGCACGACTGGCGTGAGGGCACGGAGCAGTACAAGTTCATCGAGGAGTGCCTCTCGACGGTGGACAGGAAGCACCAGCCATGGCTCATCTTCGCAGCACACCGTGTGCTAGGCTACTCCTCCAACGCATGGTACGGCATGGAGGGCTCCTTCGAGGAGCCCGAGGGCCGCGAGCATCTGCAGAAGCTGTGGCAGAAGTACCGCGTCGACATCGCCTTCTTCGGCCACGTTCACAACTACGAACGAACCTGCCCCATCTACCAGGTACACCTGCCTGGAACTGGAATCCATGCATGGCATTCTCCGATTCTTTACATATCCTAATTTTACTCATATCCTGCAATGCAATGCAAATGCAACTCGGATGCAGAGCCAGTGCATGACGAGCGAGAAGAGCCACTACTCGGGGACGATGAACGGCACGATACACGTGGTGGCCGGCGGCGGCGGCAGCCACCTATCAGACTACACGACGGCGATCCCCGTGTGGAGCATCTTCCGTGACAGGGACTACGGGTTCGTGAAGCTGACGGCGTTCAACCACTCGTCGCTGCTGTTCGAGTACAAGAAGAGCAGCGATGGCAAGGTCTACGACTCCTTCACCGTCGACAGGGACTACCGCGACGTGCTCAGCTGCGTCCACGACAGCTGCTTCCCGACGACGCTCGCCTCCTAGGAGCTAGTGTGGTTATGCATGCCTGAATATGGTGGCTGAGGTGCCTGAGGAACTTGTGTTGGCTGCAGAGACGTGCAATATAATGCGGCCGTGTCCTTGTGCGGCCTGGTGGTCTGCAAGGACTTGTGGCGTGTTGCTCGATAAAATGCTCGGCTCATGGCAGGTTATTTCAAATATATAAAGGCTCTGTAATACTACCGGGATCCACTGAGGGGAGGGTCTATTAAGCGGCCGGTGTGTTTATACACTCTCGCTGGTAGCAAAAGTGCAAAACACAGAAAACACCTCACGTCCACTCCGATCACACCGTACCATTCGACTCAACTCGTGCATACCTGTGGGCGTGTGGCATCTCATTCATCCTTTTCCAATTTCGTAGGTGGTGCATCTCATGCGTCTTTTAAATCTAGCTCGTTGATTAAATGAAGTGAATGGGCCATTGGGCCTATGTCACACCCCAAAATTTCTATTTTAGGATGTGAACAATTAACACTATAAATAAAGAGATTTTCTTGTATTTATTAAAATGTCCAAGTTTAGTTCATAGAGAATATTTATTTAGAAGGAAAAAAATATATTTTTCTAACCAAATAATCAATATAGGTTATAATTTTGTTTGTGCATTCATGCCGTATAGTTTGCACTAGGAATTTATTGACTGAAAAATGTATTTCGAAATTCGATAGGTTTCGATCTTCTTTTAAAATATAATTCGAATTCCATAAAACGATAGTACCTTTTCTAAGACTCCTCACGACTCAACATTTGACCGGCTTGCCTTCATTCTGTCTCAATGACCACTGGGCCCGCTTGTCACCCCTATCCATCTGATGTTAACCGTCATGCCAAACCATCGGTCGTCGATCCCTCCGCACGATCTGATCAGTTTCTATAAAACACAATGCCGCAACCTTCGTCTCCTCCTTTTCCATCTACAGAACCGCACCTCACCAGAGCCGCCGTCGTGCGTGCCTTCTTCGTCAGTTCGTCGCCATTGATCTTCTCGGCCGGGTACAGCAAGCCGCCCCCTTAGTCATCTAATGATCTTGTGTGTATGTCTCTCATCTCTGTATTCTCTCGCCCGTATCACATGGACATCAAGAAGGAAGATCGCTGCGTCTCGATGTTGTTCTGTGCCTGCAACCGTACGTTTCTGGGAAAGAACAGAAAGATGCCTCTCACCTCTCTCCATCCAGCGTCTGATACGCTTCGTCGCAGCCGTCCAAAACAGCCTAGGTGAGATCTTCATCTTGCACGCATTCCGTTTTGCCGCTTCCCATCGAAATCCGTGCACCGTAGGTTGATGTGCCGTTTCTACAGTGAGTTCCTGTACGTCAATGTTCATGGAGTGCACCTTCTGGTCATCGTTCATGTGCCTGACCAAGAAGATGATCTAACAGCCATGATTCCCATCCGATGGTCCATATTAGATCAATTAAATACTTCTTCATGTCAACTACTAATCCTTTGATAATTATTCAGTGCACAACACCATCCCTAATCCCACGCCAAAGCTCCTGAGTTTTGCCATATAACTTGTTACTATAAATGTCAATCCTTAATCCCTTGCTAACCTTTGGATTACTACTCATGATCATAATCTCATTTAGTCCCTGTTATTTACAGTTTCATCCTAAACCTTTAAATGTTTGTATCTCTTTAACTGTAAATCAGTTTCAAGTCATTCTTACGCTCATGCGTTCATAGCAACGAGTATTAAACGTTAGTAGTCCTTATATCGTATTTTATTATTGTTTGGTGTACTGTTCTTAGTATTTATTGTGTGTTGCCTATAGATGTTTGCGTGTTTAGGAAGTGAGCCGTTTGTGATCTCCAAGTTCAAGAATTCGAAGTTGTCTATCTTTCTTCCGTCAGAGGCAAGTGTCCTTGTTCATACTTGTTCCTATTTATTTTTATTTTAATAGAGTAGATAGTATATTAGGCATGTTGAGTCATAAATTAGAATCCCATGTTATGGTTGACTAGATTTTCTGATAACATCCTTGAAACCCCGGTCGGTTGGTCATGGGTAGGTTCATGCTTAGCTTTGCAGTCTGGTTGGGCTTAAAGTATTAAACCTAATTAATTTCTATGCAACAAGGATTGAGTTGGTAATCTTTTGGTGGCAATATGGTGAATAGAGAATCTGAGTAGGATGGACATAACTGGTGGATGGTTTAATTTGGTTTGTGTTATGGACACATGGGTTGGTGCTCGTACCTGCTCTAGATTCTAAGGACCGGTTCATGGACAAATAACCTAGCTATACCGCGCAACCACGAGGTCTATATGGCTCTGGACCTGGCTGACTAGATAGTTGTCCCACCTGTTGGCATTGTTGGATGGTTTAGTGGCACGAGAGGGGGCTTCTGCAGTGGAGGGAAAATGGACTCCCTGTTAGCGGTGAAACCTTAGTGGGTGTCCTCAGGTGGGAATCAACGACTTTTGAAAGGCCTTGTAGTGTGATGATCCTGGTTGTTCGCCTTTGTGGTGTTCAGTTCGAGGTGAAGCACGACTCGTGGGGAAAGTGTGCAACCTCTGCAGAGTGTAAAACTAATATATCAGCCGTTGTTCTCGGTCATGAGAAAGCCTGGACTTCTTTGTGATTAGTGGGCTTTGGTTGGTTGGTCACCAGATGGTGGTACCCTGGTGTGGTTTGGTCTGGATGGAATCCAGTGGTTGGTTTGGTTCTCGGATGGAAGTTGGTTGGACGGAATCCGATGAGGTTTGGGTGTTGATGGTAATCACATTTAGTTAAATAGGTGCTAAGGTAATTAAGGTTCAGGATCTTAGGTGCTTTATAACCAGAGTAAGCCTTTCCTTGATTTGGCCTCATGTCATATTATTCCCACACTTGCGGAGTACATTTCGATGTACTCACCGTTTTCTCTTTCAACCCCTGCTATGTCTCTCCCCCTGCTATTCAGACTTAGGAGATGGAGTGGAGAGTCGTGAAGATGATGATTCGGACTAGGCTGGTGTACCCTCGGTCAACTGCCTGTGGAGATGGAGTCCCGTTCCGTTGAAGACAATGATCTACGCTACTCTGTAAACTTTCTTTTAGACCTCGGGTCATTTTGCATTGTTTTTACGCTAACTTTGGCATGATTAAATTTTGTAATCGCCACATGTATGAATAAACAGATCCTGGCATACATGTGATGAGTATTCGGTTTTGTTTATAAAATCGGGTGTGACAGCCTAGCTAGCCCAATTATTCCAACGGTAAACAGTAAGCGCCGCCAGACGAACCACCTTTGGTACACACACCATCAACACCCCAGCTGACGCGAAGCTAAAGCTTGTCGCACTGAGCAGGGACGAATGATAGCTTGTTATTAGCCAGGTCGTAGAGGACGTGCAGGTTCTGCTGCTGGAAGTTGCCTATGATGGTCTCCTCCCCTCCAACCACAGCAAGGCAGATAGTGCTATTACCATTACGGCCCGGCGCATCTTCCTGGATCTCAAACATGTAGTTCTCCCTCGGCAGGTCCAGCGTGGCGCCCTCAAAATGCAACACCAGCTTGGGCACCTCCGGCGTAACCCCTGGCGCCACCGTGAAGCAGAGGCTACCTGCTGCCGCCAACACGCCGCCGGTCGCCGTGGCAACCGCCGGCAGCTTCGTCTGAGAAGCAAACGCGTCGAGGAGGAGACGGTACACCTGCGACGGGAACGACGTCAGTGAAGAGCCCGAGTCGATGATGGTGCCCCCTGTCCCGCTGCTCGTCAACGCGAACACGGACTCCGGCACGGCCAGCCTCGTGTGCCCGACGGTGATGCCCTTGAGCGAGAGGTAGTAGAAGGTTGGTGACGTGGCAGGGTTCTTGACGAGCGGTGTGCTCTGCACGACGCCATGGGCGCCCCGGTAGAGGTTCGCCGGCAGGTCAAGCAGAAGGGAGCTTGGCTTGGAGGAGGAACCCGTCACGGTGATAGAGGTGAAGCAGTGGGAGAAGTTGGCGACCTTGAGCTGCGACGGCAGAGACATCTCGCCGCGGCCGAACCCGGCGATGCCCGTCTCGTTGTTGGCGAACAAACCACTGTTGAAAACTCCGCAGCCGTAGAGGAGGTCCGGCACGGCGGCGCCGGCTGATGACCTCCCGCCGGCGGCGAAGGAGAAGGTGTCGACTGCGATGACGCCGTTGGTCAGCGAGTTGTCGCCGTAGGAGTAGGTGTAGACGCAGCTCCCGTTGCCCCAGAAGTCGCCGCCGCCGCACGACCACCGAGGCAGGTGTTGGCACGCCGGCGAGCCGCAGGGGAGAACGCCGCGGCTCGTCGTGGACAGCGAGGGGCGAAGTGAGGGAGCTCCTGGGGGAAGCAGGCGACGCACGGCTAGCACTGCGTCCAGACGAGGTCGCTGCCGGTGTCGAACGTGAGCTGCACGGGCTGGGGGGGCGTGCCGATGGCGAGGTGGGCCACGTACTCGGCTTGGGGGTTGTCGTGGGCCGGGAGGGGCCCTGGGCTCAACGGGATGCTCACGCCGCCGCGGCGCCGACTGTGGAGAAGACGCTTAGCGCGGGCCTTGCTGCGTAGGACCATGCGTTGCAGCGCCTCGCGGCGGCCGCCGGTCAGGTCGCCGCCGGTGTGGGTGAGATGGACACGGGTGACCGCGGCGGTGTGGTGGCATGACATGGCCACCAACGCTGTGAGCAGTGGGAGCAGGACGGCTAGCCTTGGCATCTTGATGGGTTGGCGGCTAGCTGGTGTGGTGTGCATGTAGCTAGTGCTAGGAGGTATGGGCATATATATACACATATGTACATATATACATGTATACATATATAACGTAGAGAGAGATAATAATCTAGCCTGGTTCATGCACGTGAGAGGTTATTAATTATCTCAAGCGCACACACACAAAAAAGTAAAACACTCAGGTACTAGCTTTCCTTTTTTAAAAAAAAATAAACTCAGGCACCAGCTGAACTCGATAGATCGAGCTTGCACTTTCTGTCCGCATTTTATTCATCCCGGGCC
Organism: Digitaria exilis; assembly: GCA_015342445.1. NCBI lineage: Eukaryota > Viridiplantae > Streptophyta > Magnoliopsida > Poales > Poaceae > Digitaria > Digitaria exilis. The sequence continues at coordinate 21,965 of JACEFO010000621.1, forward strand.
CCATAAAAGAAAGATGCCCCATCATCTCTTTGGCCGGCCCGCAGATGGCACTTTTATGGATCGGAGTAACATAAAATTTCCAGGCCAGGTACGGCGTTCATGTGACGCCGTGCTGGAAAGAGCCGCTCCTCTGCACAATCGACACTAGTTTAGGACTGTCCACGTGGAGATACATATAGGGCACGTTTATTTGGATCATACTGTAGTAGGCAATTAAGAATAAGCACGACATTAACCAATTAACCAGAGCAGTCCGCAGCGAACTCGATCGGCGACTCTTCTTTTCCTTCCCCGATTTTTACTCAACTGATGGTTAGTTGGTTGCTTACCCTTACTTTATTAAGCGCAAATTGCATACACACTAGTTAATAATTTGTGATGCATCCGAATTATGGTGCGTTAAACTAAACTTTCTTCATTTCTTCCTGTTATTGTGTTTTTGGATTGTAAAATTTATATTCCAAAAGGTCAAAGTAATGAGAATGATGGGCTTGCCCTGTCAGTCGTCATGGCAACAGGGCACTCTGTTACTGTCAGGATGGTAATTGATGTCTTAATGACTTTGGCCACCAAGAGGGAGGGGTACGGCTGCCATGGATTTCGATCTTCCAGACGTTTTTTCTTCCATCTCTCAATGGACTAACCATCCTACTCCATCTAAATGCTTATGGCTGAAACAAAGAGAACCGTGAAAGATGCCTTGGTGCACTGGAGCTCAATCTGGTTGGTGAAAGTTCCTTGTCCCGGAGACCTGGACGGCTGGAGCAATGCTCGATACGGCACCGACAGCCTTCTTTCTGCTGGTTTCACGTTCCGGATGGCCACTCTCAACTCTTTGGAAACAAGTATTAAAAAAAACCCCCCTCTTTGGCAACTTGATGTACCGGGACATGGTTGCGGTAAGATGGGAGGTTTTGCTATACCCCTGACAGCAAGTTCCGCAACGTGACATGCCGACACAAGCAGCACGGCATTGCATTAAAGCGCCTAACTAACATGTGTAAATATGTAATCCACTTAAACTCAATTTGCACGAAAAAGGTGCCACATGAAAATACCCGGCAAAACTGCATGCCGTTGATAGCCTGAAACGATCTGTCTTAGAAACAAAAAGGGCACCAAAATTTTTAAGCTCGCATAACTGAAACCTGCAGCTAACCGTCAGCAAGCAAGCAATTGTTCTGTTGCTTTCAGATCTACCAGCTAGTGGCCACAAAGTGACATCGCTCTCCAAAGGGTGCACATGTCCAACAAAGTTAAAGGGACAACCACCAATGTGGAGCTTGAGCTGTAAGCTCAGATCATCTGAAGCCTCCAGAATTCAATCCACTGAAGATGCAGCGCAGCCATCACCGTGATATAACACACTCATCCTTTTATTTCATTATAAGCAGCGAAAAGGAGAAACGTCTGAATAGACAGACCTTCTCAACTTTCTGAAAATTATTAGAAGGCTACTACTAAATTTTAAGAGGCCACCAGATCAGCTAGTTGGACCCTTCTTCCCAAAGCTTCAGAATCGTTTGCAGTTATCATGGCGGCACCAACCACACCACAAATATGCTACGTGTCTTGCAAGCAAAACCAGCATCTAAAGCCACTCACAGCAGCCACCACCGTGTTTCATAGCTTTTCTTTCATACACTTGCTAAATCGGTGCTCACCAGGGCCAGCTCTAAGCATGTACCGGGCACAACTGAATTCATCCCAGCAATATCTGCTGAGTTTGTCAGGACTTTGAGATGGGATCACTCAAGATGACTGAAAAAGCTCCCGGTGCTGCACTGCCAGAGTCTTCATGTGCCTACTTGCTTCAAGAACTGAAGGTACACGAATTTCTTTCAGCAAAGCATCTATATCTGTCCCATTCTAGCTGAAATGCTTACTAAACTCTGTATGGTGCATAGATGATATGGGATGAAGTTGGGCAAGACCAAAATGAGAGGGAACGAATAATGGAAGAGCTCGAGCAAGAGTGCCAAGAAGTTTACAGACGAAAAGTTAATAGTGCGAATATGTCTAGGATTCAGCTGCATCAAGCATTAGCTGAATCTGAAGCTGAATTTACCAACCTGCTCCTATCCCTTGGAGAAAGATCATTCCCAGGCAGAGTAAACACCTGCTTCTTACAGATGTCACCATTTGAACATATAAAACAAGAAGCCATTGGATGCTAACCCAAAATCCTTCTATGCAGACAGAGAAAATGGCAGGCACTCTAAAGGAGCAGCTGAACTCCATTACACCAGCCCTACAAGAAATGCAGATGAGAAAAGAAGCCAGAGTAAAGCAGTTCATGGAGGTTCAAACTGAAATACAGAGAATTGCTTCTGAAATTGCAGGACGCTTGGGGAATGAAGCTGTCAATGTGAATGAAGAAGATCTGTCACTGAAGAAACTCGAGGAATTCCAAAGCGAATTGCAAAGACTGAAAAGAGAAAAGGTAAAACTGTATCCTTGTTCCTTGACATGATGATAACATGTACGAGTACTATAATAAATATATTATAGAAGGCCTGGATCTGATCTCAGAGTTTTTATTTTCTCCAGAGTGATCGCCTCTGCAAAGTTGAAGAATACAAAGTTTTAATTCACAATTTTGCAAAAGTCATGGGAATGGATCCTTCAAAGATACTTGCTAATGTTCACCCAAGGTTGCTAGATGGACCAAACGAGCAACAAACAAAGAATATCAGTGATGACATCCTCAAAAAGCTCAACATGACTGTCCAGCAGCTCAAAGAAGAGAAGAATAATAGAAGGGAGAAGGTGATTTATCATACATCTAGTACCAACCACTGTAGCTACACTTGGTTAGCTAATACATTCAGGCTCTCAGGGAGTGATACCAGAAAGCAAACTGGCTTAACACATTTCATCTTCACCCGTGTTTTTTACAGAATGTCACCTTTGAACTCATTAATAATTTTAGCATTAACAAGTTAATGCTGCTGCTAATTCTAACATAGAATATACTGTGAGCATATTAAAGAAACAAACTGAACTGCATACATTATTGCCTACTAATGCAGGTATTATTTTGTAGCTCCAAACCTTGTAAAGCATTAACAAACTTATGGGATACTCTTGATACTACCATGGAAGAGCGCCAACCATATGGGCAAATCAATATACTTGCAATGACTTCAGTAAATGGTATGTTAGGTCCTGGAAGCCTCACACTTGAGACAATTCAGCAGGTAAAGCTCGGAGATAAAACTCCAAAATAAACCATGGAGTATATCATAACTGTCTCAAAGCTGATAGCTCATTAATTTTACTATATTGATTGAATCAAATAGGTCGAATCTGAAGTCCAGCAACTGAATCAGTTGAAGGCAAGCAAAATGAAAGAGCTATTCTTCAAAAAGAGGACTGAGGTTGATGAAATTTGCAAGAAATCACACATGGACATGCCTTACCAACAGAATGGATAAAATAATGAATCTGATAATGTCAGGTCGGTCCAGCCAATTTAGTTCAAATGTTTAGATCAAATGGGTAACCTTTAGGGGCACCTCCGACCCTCTTTAGTTCAAATGTTTGTACTAGTTTTCCAAATTTTAGAAAACTGGTACAAACATTTGAACTAAAGAGGGTTGGAGGTGCCCCTAAGGTCATCCATTTGCACCCCTACTATAATCTTGTTCCAGCCCTGGGTATATTTTCAAGTTCCCACTGCATTTACTTATATGGCCATTTGTGGAATGAATGAACAGGAGACGTCGTCCATGATGATCTATTAAAGACAATGGACGAATATATATACAAAGCAAAAGAGGAGGCCACAAGCCGGAAAGACATAATGGACAAGGTTGAAAAATGGATGGCTTCATGTGACGAAGAGCGATGGCTAGAAGAATACAGCAGGGTTCACTGACTGTCTGATGACAATAGCCCTAGACAATGTGCCTTCTATACAGGTTTAATTTATTAAGTTGATTATAGTTTTTTTTCTGCAGGACGAAAGAAGGTATTCAATAAGTAGAGGAGCCCATAAACACTTGAAAAGGGCAGAGCGTGCTAGGATCATAGTTAATAAAATTCCAGGTATGTATGCTGCGGTGTAAGATGGAAACTGAAATGCAACATAAATTTACAACTTACAAGAATGTTGCAGGCTTGGTAGAACAGTTAATGGCCAAGACACAATTCTGGGAACAGGAAAGAAACAAGACCTTCTACTATGATGAGGTACGGCCTCATGAACTCCTAACAGAATTGTCTGATCTGAAATCATTCATTCAAATTTTGGACTTTAGAACAACAACCTTAATAAAATATTTGGATCTGAATTTAACTTGGCATATGATATTTATCCTGGACAGACCTAGATGGCCCAAGCATATAATTCAGTAATTTACTTTACGTCTCTAACTAGTAACTTTTGCTGGCTTCGGCCCATCTTCGAACTATCATGAACATGATTTATACTGCCCTACATCGAGTCAAACTTCTATACTTCAAAAACGCCAAAATACTAAAGATGTACTATGCGAAGGCACAGCATAGACGCATTGTGTACTGGCACCTTCAGAATTTATCGAAAGAGAGGCTACATATCTTGGCAGCAAGCCAGTAACTGGATAAGGTGGCAGCAAGTAAATGTTGTTTTCATCAACTCATAACCTTCGCCTAGTTAAACAACTTTGTTATCTGTTTATTTGCAACAGAGAGCTAAATAATATAGTAAGTTATGCATGCAATGTTGAATAGATGCAATCAAGTACAAAAAAAACTCACAACCCAGGGCACCACCCAAAAAAAAAAGTCAAGAGAGTATATGGAAACATGCAAAAAGATAAGCAGTTAAGTACCTGAAGGAGGCTTTATGCTCAGATCTTATAGTTTGTAATTATCCTACATCAGCACGAGTGCATTCTTCCAAGACCATCATTTGAGGGAACTCAGTGCAATACATAATAGGATGGTTAGTCTTCAAAGTAAAAATGATTGTAAGTCGAGCATAAATACTAAGGAGAAATATTTGGCAGACAACAGCCACGGAAAACCGGACCCAAAACATGCAAAGATACATATGCATTTGCCATGCCTGTCTATAGAGAAACAAGTAAAAGGCAGTTTGCTTGGACAGTACAATACAAAATAGAATAGTTAGTCTTCAAAGCAAAAATGATAGTGAAGCGAGCATAAATGCTAAGAAGAAATTATCGGAACCACAAATGCCATTACCATGTCTGTCCATAGAGAAACAAGGAAAAGGAAATTTGCTTGGAGAAACCGTTAGCATTGAAAGCTGTGTTGATGTTAAAGAAAATCAAAAGTTTTTTTAGGATAATGTGTGAGGGATACAGCCATGCAGATGCCCCACCACAAGTCAAGAAAACAAGCCAATACCAGGGCAAGAGATCCAATAAATATAATAAATATGCTCATAATAAATAATACTTCATTCAAAATGTGAGGCATATTTTGTATTGAAAAGTCAAATTTGAAAATTTTACCAAATACTACAACTATTGCGTGTTTGGTGTACAGAGGATGCATCAAATACGTTCGAATTCAAATCATCTTTTTTCAATGATATTAGTTTTCTTGCGATTGACAATATTGTTTGAGACAAATCCAACATCTACTTTAAAGACTTTCTTTTAAAATAAGCCCTGCTTTCTTACATGTTCAAGAAAAAAAATAAGGCCTGTATTGATGGATCTCAGAGTACCGCGCAACCAAAAATACCTTATTTTACCTTAAATGAACAGGTTATTACACAAATGATCATTCTATAATTATTCAATAATTGACATATACAGTTTATATTCAATAAGTAAATGTTGCAGCGACAACCTTGTAAAAAACACTGTTATATGTATTTCCATGGTTAACTCTACCTGTAAAAACAATCTTAACAACAAATTTCAAATTTCTTGTAAATAGATTGAAAGATTTTATTAAAAAACAATTATGCAATTTCAGCTAGATTGATTGTCAAATAACTAGAAAATGATTGAAAGTTTTACTAATTTCTTGAACAAAAAATTACTAACATAAGCTTTTGCAGCTTCCACTTTTGGCAATGCTGAAAGACTACATGTTGACACTTCAAGAAAAAGAAGAAGAGAAATACAGGCAACGGGTGAGTTGTTATCACTCAATTGGTCAGTACAAGGAATCACCTAACCTGACTCATACAGGGGTGGTTGGATGAGGGGGTTGCTCCACAAAATTAGTTAAATTCAGACTAGATCCTAAAGATTTAGATTTGAACCTCTCTCATCCAAATAGGATCAACGAATTTCAACTACTACCAGATGGGGTGATGTTGGTTTCATAAACATTTCTTTACAGGAGAATAAAAAGATACAGACTCTACTGGTAAAGAGGCACGAGAATACAGTAATGTTAAGGCCCAACACAAGCTTCAGTCGTCCATCAAGCAGAGGCTTCAATACAAGTCCTGGCTCCACATCCATCTGGAGCAACCAAGTTTCTGCCAAAGTTCAACTACTACCTGACTCAGATAATTCTCCAGCTGAAAAAGATATGCATGCAAAAAGAATTAGGAACAGAGCTTTGCAGAGCGCGTTGGCAAATAGCAGAAGCTGCTCAAACTCTCATGAAGATAAAACATCAGTCTCCACAGTGAAGCAAGGCCTTTCACCTATGTGATTTTTCCTCTTTTTTAGTGAGTTGTCCATCTGATATGTGAAGTTAAGTATTGCCTAAAATTATAGTACCAGCAGGTTTGTGTGCACCTTTACCATATTCATATATTTATTGATGTACCATTCAGAACAAGTATGTTATTTTAGCTTTTTGTGTACTGAACTGCCGATACTTCATGAGATCGTCATTACATGAGAGCACCAAAGAAAAGGTGACTTACCATGTTAATAGAACAATTCTACAATTTCTGGCATATCAATCATTTCCTTGCAGAGGATGTGAGAGACGCCAATTAAGCTGTGTGCGCCCACTTCTATTATGGTATAAAACCTGTCCAACATTAACAAGAGGACTAACTAAACATAAAAAAAAAACAAGGCCAAGAATCATGGTACTGGCCCAAAGCCATAATGGAAATAATTAATAATACATCAGTCGAGTCATTTCCTCTTCAGGGACCACATTAGTCAGTTACGTACATCAAGACTAGAACTCATATTATTAGCCAAGTTATTTTACTTTTTTGTTATTACTATTCAGTAGACCAGAACAAGAATATTTATTATTACTATTCAGTATACCATATCCAGAATATGATAGTGTTTGCTTTCTATTGATTTTTATTGTTGTAGAACGGTGATAGTCCTAACAAGAACTCTTCCAATGCAACATAAAGCAACATGAGAAACTAAAAGGTCAAATGAGCAACTCACAACTTTCTGATCACTTCCACCTGTGGAGATGTATTCGTCATTAGGGGCCACAGCAACCTGGAATTTATTCCATGAAAAAAAAATATTAATGCATAAAAAGGGATAAGCTAAAGGACCCACCGGATAGAATATCAAAATATAGGTTTACCGCATTAGCACATCGAGCATGAGTGACGATATGTCTGACGCAAGGTTGACCTAGAGTAACATCCCACATTCCAACACTACAGGAATAGTAGGACTAGTAGTTAAGCATTTTTATAACTTAAATGCAGATTGATGTATGCAACCATGTGTACCTTATATTAATTACTCACCTGCCATCACCACTTACAGTAACAAGCACAGGTTCACCATGCAGCCACTGTGTGGCATTTACCCCCTGATCACCCTCGTCAACATGACTGGATCAGAGAAGATATTCGGAGTCACAAGAAGTTGGGAAACAAAACAAACAAGAAAAGCTAATTCCTTATTCTGCATCAGAAGATGACGATCCCCTAATCCTAAATCACAACCAAAGGATTTAAGTTAGCAGGATATGTCCACTGTAGTAGCAGGGTTTCTCTAGTGGCCAAACAACAACAATAATGTATTTTAGTCCCAAGCAGGGTATAAGCAGGGGTTATATCTCGTGGCTAAACAACATAGCTTTCTACTTTCATGGTTTCACCATAGTGGTGTAGGGTAGAAGATGAAACCCAGCAAAAGCCACCAAGAAAGAGGGTACAAAAGCAGCAATAGTGATCATATTAAAAGGGGATACGTGCATCCAACCTTTATAACTTAGTGGTTTTTTTAATATTTAGATTTGACTTTGTTAAATTGTAATGTGAAAAGAATTGTCTGGAGTACTCTCATAATATTACAAGTCATTAGTTTTATATAAAAACATTAGGCAATTAAAGTACAATGCGATTTGTGCCACATTTACATTACCCTGGAAGTTGACTTGTATACTCTGCAGTAGGCATCTGATTTCCATGGCTCAAGCAATGTAAAGGACGAAAAAAACGCATGTCTCTGCTTCGATAAACATCCTTGCTTTGATTTATTGGGACTAGTCTTGTATCCCAAACCAAAGTATTATTTGACGTGCTAGAAGCAGAAAAATAGGTACCACAGTTGCTAAAGGAAAGCAGATGTAACCTGTCCAAGAAGCAACATATCCACTATCAGTTCTCAAGAAGGAATATGTTACTAACTAAGAGATCAGAGGTACATATGCAGAAAGTTTCACAATCAGAAAGTGGATGCATCCTGCATTTTATCAGAATCAACACAAGAAATGGCATGATCTCATCAATTCAAACTGCATCGTTAATTCCAACTTCTATGAGACAATACCTCACAACCAGATCCCACTGACAAATGGTTAATTGCAGAACAAGTACGGATGTCAAATAAGCCAATAGTCCCATCACCAGAACCTGCATATTGGAGGTAAACAATAACTTTACAGTCTTTACAGTGGCTGCAATTGAAGGGAATCCATGTAATAGAAAGGGTAAAATAAATAACCTGTAATGATAGTGTTGCCAGCAGGGTTGACTTTAAGGGAAGTAATATACTGTGATCAGAGATATGTTAGTGCTTCCGTTAATCTCTAAAAGTCTCGCGCAGAAAAAAAAGAAAGGATAAGGTACATACAGAATCACTTGCGGAGAAAGATAAGTAGGACTCTGGAGAATCGATATCCCATAATTGTACCACAGCTGAGCCACCATAGTCACAGTCACTTCCACATGCTAGATGATTTTCGCTATAGAACTCCATTGTATCGACTGAAAGGATAGACCATATCCTGGGACCTATAATTAACACAGATTCAAAGGGTTTGAGGATGGTTTAAGAATATTGAGATTTGCAGGCTGAAGTGACAAAAGAAAAGTATGTGAACTACAGTAGACATAGTTTTAAAAGATACTGAAAAAAACAAATGTATCCAATTGAATGTAGGGCTGGTACGCAAAAGCTCGTAACTCGCTAGCTTGCTCGACTCGCTCCGTTTATGGCTCGCTCGAGCTCGACTAGTTTAATAACAGCCAGCTCGTTTCGTAAAAAGCCAGCTCGAGTCAGCTCGCGAGCTGCTCGCGAGCCATAAACAAGCCAATAATAACCAAGTCAACAAGTTAAAATTAGCTTACCCAGCCCGCAAAAAAAAAAAGGTAAAATTAGCTTGGCCCATGTGACATACCGCATACATCCTTTGGCCCAACCCATACTACGTGAATCCTAATCCTAAGTCCCTAACCGGTGGACTAGTGGACTAGCCGCCGCCAGCAACGAGTCACACGACTCTCACGGAGTCACGGCCATAGGCGTTTTTTCCTCTCGGTCTCTGTCGCGGTCCGCCGAAGCGCCGACTACAGAGTGCAGAGTGCCCGGAGAGGCGACACCCTGAGCCCCCGACTCCCCTTCTTCCGATGTTCCGCGGTTCCGCCGCCGCCTCGAGAACTGCTTCGTCGACACCAAGCTCAGCGCCCCTCCTCCCTCCAGGCAAGTACGAACCGTAGCACTTCTCCATTCCCCTTTCTTGTGTGGTAGAGTAGATAGATTGGTGCTGAGCTGAATACATCTCGGCGCTATGGGACAGCGCAGAACTCGCATTGCGTCGTCGTAACTTTTGCTCGCGAGCCAAACGAGCTAGCTCGAGCTCGCTAACGAGCCGAGCCGAGCTAGTCTCTTGGCTCGTTAGTTTAACAAGCCGAGCCAAGCCAATACTACAACGAGCCGAGCTATAACGAGCCGAGCTGGCTTGATTATCCAGCCCTAATTTTTTCGTGCCACCGGAAAATCACTCAATTTCCCTACATGCCAATGTTTATTTGTCAATAAGTCCATCTAGATTTGTCCTGAGTGGCTGAGTTTAACTTTTAGTAGTTTGAAAAAAACTGTACATGGTTGATGTCAATGGATTCATTAGGAAATTAAACTTTCACAATATTTGTAGATATTTGCGGTAAAGTGACAGATTGGAGACCTTGAAGGTGTATTAATGGACTTATATTTGCGATCAAAGGAAGTACACAGCTATATGAAGATGATACGCTGCACACCAAATATATAAGGCATGTAAGTTCTAGTTTGGATGACAGGTCCATTTCCTGGAAAAATATAATGACTCCATTCGAAGTTATAAAGGCGTATGGTGTACTTTTATTTCATTAGGACAAAACTTAAACCAATAATTACTACAAACAATATTTTCCTCTATGTGATAGAAAAGTATATGAAATCTAATGACATTAACGTTGTGTTACACAAATCTATGTATTAACAAAGTAACCATTGGTCAAAGATTTTGTCGTAATGAAACGAAATGAGCCCTTATTATTTAAAATGGGAGATTTTTAATGTACCTTCAAGGTTCAATCCACCGGTAGTGATTTTTACGTGAAGAAACTAAACACTGTTCTAAATATTAATATTTCTAACTTAAGATGTGAAACTTGTGAACTAGGGCAGAACAAATACCTTATCAAAATGAAAATAAAAACATCATGTGGGATGGAAATTCTTGTGTTACCTCAAGTTTGAATTCAGATCAGAAGCAAGTTCACCTCTTAAAGCATTCCATAGTAGAAGCTTCCCATCACCTTTTGCTCCACTGGTAACAAACAAGACCTGTAAATGAACACTACATTGAGATCAAAATAATAATGAAATAAAGTAAAAATTAGAGATAATAATATATTATTGATTTAAGAGAAGCAGAAGATTACACAAATAAGCAAACCAATAGAGTTAACACAAGCACAGTAAACCAAACTACAATAGTTGAAAGGATAGAAAAATTATTCACCAGTCATCCATTATTGTACCAATCTTTCAAAACACAGAAAATTATCCCCAGTATCTGCAATTAGTATATATCCTAATCTTTCATACAGGTTCCGCACATCATCCAACAAAATCACTATTCTAGTGAGAGATAAGCACAAAAACTTGACGAGAACCAGCTATAGTACATAGGGAATCACTTAATCAGCAAGAAACAGAAAATATAGAAAAGGTAGAAAAAGACATCTAGAAACATTGGAAATTGATGGCATAAAGAGATAAGGTCGGTGAAGAGCACACGCACAGGATTGCCATTTATTCACTGCCATAGCACTAATTTTTTGAGTATGCCCCACTGAATTTTGGTCATCGCCACCCAGCGTATAGAGGCAAGACCCTGTAATGCAGTCCCATACCTATTATCGCAGTTACAGGAAGATAAGCATTGAACAGTGTTATTCTCCACAATAGTTGCAATAATAGGTACTTAATAAAATCTAGGTACCTTTAATAAATTAGAAGCACAAGATACGACACTTGCTCCTTTGACTGCAAACGCGACAGACTGGATCTGGGCCGGGCAATAGAACCAAGTGACAATACTAATCAGCACCATAATAAATAGAAACCATAGAATAATATCCAAAAACAATTCTAATATAATGTGAAATTTATATTGGTTAGTAACTTGCACAAGAAAAAACTTTACTAAGCAACATTACAATTCACAATCACCAAACATGTATGAAAGTGCCAGTTTATCACTGTATTGGGCACGCTTAGAGCATCAAAGCAATTGATAAAGAATTGAGCATGAAACATAAATATTCGAAGAGAAAAGATGCAAACATGCCCACATAATCACATGATTGTGAGCACTGCTAGGAATGGGTACTATCATGCAAGCGATGAAGGGACAAAGGGGGTATGGATGCACTAGCTCAGGAGCATATTTAATGTGTAAATGCGACAAGAAAGTTTATTTGGCATACCTTGGTATTGTGGCCTCTAAGCTGAATTGCCCTTCCGGATAGAAGATTAAAAGCAACAACTCATTGGGTGCCTGAATTAATGAAATATTATGTAAGGGTGTACCCACCATTGTATAATATATCAATAAATTGAAGTAAGGAAAACAAAATACGGAGATCAAAGTTCCAACGCCTTTAAAGGAACTTTAAGACATTGCAATGATGATTTTCGCAGTAGCAGGAAAAGGAAGGTACACTTGATAGAAAATGTAACAAGAATCCGGAATAGTACTAACCTCATTAGAGCTAGAAACAAGCTGTGGCAACCCTTCTGGATGAAAATTTCACATCAAGAACTTTGCGGACACCTTGCTGGGGCAACGTAACATTAAACATTAGGTAGGAATGTATGGACTATAGATAGAACAATAACAAAAGGACAACAAACCATTTTTGTCCCAAGCAAATTGCGTAGGCTACAGATGCAACTTTGAGCAATCAATAAAGAAGCGGAGTTTTTTTTATAAAAGTATAAAAGGCATCAATATTAGTAATATCTCTGTATTCAAGTATTTGTTATTCGACCATTCAGTCATCCCTCTTGTTAATTGACATGCTCCAAGTTCAGAAGAATTTTTGGATAAGAATCTTTAGAGAAATAATAATGATTGCCTGTTGGACCCATCTGGTGTCACTGCAGTTCCGTCATTTGTTTGAAAATCTGGAGTTCTTTCTTTAGCTACATGGAAAGGTATGTTCAGAGAGGATTTTGTTCTAATCTTACATAGAGAAAAACCTAACGTAAGGGTGTTGTTAGAAAATTGATTGTTTAATTTCCAACAGCGGAACTGCTGTTTTATTTGGGCTTACAGCTGATGTAATACAATGTACATTTATGTTGTTCATAGCACACCATGTGCACTAACCAAGGAAGTATGATTTCAAGAGAACTGCATAGTAAAATTACCATTCATCCCTCTATTAAATAACATGAAATAACCACTTCTCTCCTTTTCAAAGCATTGAATTAGGGGTCTGCAGTGGAAATATTGCAATAACTAGATCCTTGATATCCTAAATGGACAGACATTGTAAAAGATATTATCTCGAGGCCATGGACAAACATGGTGAAACTGAGGGAGTATTTACTTTGTTGAAGAGAGGAAAAAAAACAGTAGGTGCATCCCTGGCTGTTCCATTAAAAAGGGTCATCTTAGGTCTTCCTATGTGAGACCTATGGCCTTACTACAATTGCATGTAAACAGTAGAGCTTCGATCACCAATAATATAGCAAACTAACAATCAGGGAGGTCACCAAACTGCTTAGATGTAGGTTATATCCTTTTCACCCTTTCTGATTGAAGCTACGCAAGATAATTAAATTCAACATAGGAACCAAATATATATATATATATGTTTTAGGACAAGTATGCACTTAAAAAAAAAGTGTACAGCAGAGTAGTGCATAACGTTGCATAAAAGAAGACACTCAAAGCAGACCATCAGATATCAAAGATTTGAACTCCACAAAATTCCACTACCAAATGTGTAAGGGATCCATACCCTGTCATGAGGCTGAGCAGAAGGAGCACTTGATGTATAAGCACATGAAGTTGGACACCAAGACAGGTAACTTTTTCTCACGACATGTACTGCAGGTCCTTCGAACTGGACTGCAGGTGAATTCCATCCTAATTGAAAATCAAGAATAGCTCATTATGATTTCAGAGGAAAAAGTAGACAGAAACATGAATTTTTTAAATGAAAAAAAAATGAGCACTTAATATTTGGAGAACAAACTAAAACAAACATGCCTTCAAGAAATGGAGTCCATCTTTCACAACTTCGCCCAGCACAGCCTCCATACGAAGCAGCTTGAGACCAACTGGCACCAATTTCACGTCCCTCAAGACAGAACAAAATATTTTTCTTAATATCTTTATGTGGGAATGATGGATTAGCATGTCCTTTCCCAAATATTGAAATTTCTTGCAGTGTCACTATTTGAATTAGAATTTTGTGCATTCCGCAAAGTTTCTGCATGGAATCATCACACTTGGTCAGTAGATACAGATCTGTTGAAACATATTTGCAATCTTATAATAGCGTAAAAAGAAAATTTTCATTAAAAATCAGGTAACTATGGATTAACATAATTATTTATTTATTTATTTATTTAAAAAAAGTTGCAACACACCAGCATTCCTGTGTGCATCTAAGCATGCTAAAGACACCATAGCCTAATCATCACAGTAAAACTAAAATATCCATGATTGACAAGACTCGTGACTTCCTTACAAAATCAATGTCATGTTGTACTGTGAGCCGTCAAACTTGCAAAATGTTAAGACTAAGATAAACGAAGATTTTCATTTATGGGATTAATGATGTTAGTAAATTTGTCACCAAAGGTTATTCCAAGCCATTGTATATATAATAACCTTTACAAAATATAGTAGAAAGCGGAAAAAGTACTACTTAAAGGCTTGTATATTAACGCACATATATTGGAACAGAAATAGAATACATGAGCCAAGCAAAACAGGGCATATCTAACAACCGATGACTAATCCTACATCAGGCAAAATAACAAACCTGCTGGTGCTTCACTATAACACCATGCAGGTGTAACAATGATAGGGTTTCTCTTCCTCTTTTGCCGAAGTTCACTTTCTGTGGCCTCTGCTGGGATTGACTTTTCATCGGCAAAAACCTTTGTTGCCTCTGAAAGGGCTGATGCACTTGCAGTAGTGGCCCCTTCTTGTATACTCGTGTTAGCCTCTGGATTTTGAAATTCCACATGCGATGAATCAGCTTCTTTAATGGCAACAGTACGACATTGCTTTAACAACACAGCAGTCAATTGGTTCTGTAAGTCTGTCAAACTGAAACAAATCGAAGAATATGTGAGCATGAACAGTTTGCAACTTAACAGACAAATAGTTCAGAGTTAGCTGCTTACAGCTCATATTTCAGCAATGCTTCTTTCTTTTTGGAATGTGATGTCTTCTTGTCCCTAAGAGTTGCATTTCCACCTTGAAATCTGCCTGTGGCACCACTCAGTTGTCTGCCTGCACTGCCACTGGGGAACCCACCTGCTACTGCAAGAATGCTACCTTATTATGGAGACACTTAAAGCATCAGTACAGAAAATATGAAGATATTGAAAAGAGACCTCTTGCTGGAGGTGCAGTCTTCCGCAATGGCACTATGCTTCCTTCTGGAACCACTGGGGCAGCACCCGGTTGAGTTGTGGCTCTAGCCGCAGAAAGCTGTAGAGTCTGCAAATTAAGAATCAGTTTTTGTGCTCATTAGCCATTTTAGCACTCATAGAGAATAGGGGGAAATCCCAATATACCTTTGGCAACTTCCCCTTCTTTTTTAGCATCTTCAAATGCATCCTCTGGGTATAGTGAATCAAATGATATTTTGAATGCTTCTCAACCAGCCTGTCCATTATCTTAGGGTTCGATGTAAGCCAGTCTGATATCTGTTGTGTTGCAACTAATGAGTCCATATCAAGAGATTCCAACCACTGGTACACAGGCTTCCACAGATCAGTTCGCTGGAACCTGTAGGGGAATGCGCTCTGGTCTGCATCTAAAACCTGACAAAAAAAGGGCAAAACAAAAATGAACTACATGGACAAGGGCAATTATGGCGAATCTAGACGACAAGTATATGTATCTAACAGATATGGACAAGGGCAGTTCTATCAAAGCTAACACGCAGAAGCAGCAAACTACATGGAGTACAGACTACATAGAGATAAATAACACATTTCTGTTAAGGGATCAATGTGCTCAATAAGAGCTCCGAACTTAACTTTGCCACTGTAGTTCAACCATTCAAACTAACCATATTATCACAGAGTGACTCAAATTCCAAGGGCTGGAAACTGGTATCCTTTCTATTACAAACATATAGTAACCTCTACGACAGAGAAATAGAGTAGACATAGATCAGTGATAATTGAATTGATTCAGAAATAAAAAGACATCCATACTCAGATTTCGATGCCGACACAGAACACGCAAGCCGACCAATCCCATCATCAGGACAATCAGGGAGTTGCATAATGATCTGTAAACAGGCGAGGCGTAGTCGGAGCTGGGGTTACCTGGTCGCCACGGAGGGCGAGGAGGCGCTGGTGTAGCTGGGAGCGGGGGAGGGAGGGGAGCTCGGGACGGTGGGCGTCGATGTAGGCGTCGACCTCGGGCTCGGTGGCGCGGCCGACCGTCGGGAACGGACTCGAGCCATGCTCGCGCGGCGATCTCCCATGGGTGCGGCGGCCGCGTCGAGGAGGACGATGGCGGCGCAGCGGGGGTTTGGGTTTGGGGTGGGGGGGGGGGTCGGGTTCGGGGGCGTGGCAGGGGCTGCGGCCGAGGCCGCCGCCGCGGGGGCAGGGGTCTGGGGGTGGAACGGCTCGGGGACGGGGAGGGGGAGCGGCGCGTCGGCGGGAGCGCGCGGAGCGGGAGGATGGCCTGCGGCTCCGGCATTCGAGGCGGCGTCGGAGGCCGGAGATGGACAAGGGAGGGAGACACGGCCGAGCCTGGCGGGGTGGGTTTTTGGGGTTTGTTTCTGGTGTTCTCGATGGCACGGTATGAGAAATCTATACCGCGAGGACACTTCTCACTACTTACCCGAGGTCTTGATAGACTCACCTATCAAGACTGAACGGTGGGCCTAGGACGACTAAAAGGGATGGGGAAATTGATTTGCTCGTCCTCACCCAGTTAAAAAACTCTCCTCCCACCTCCCCGTGCCTAATTTTTTTTACCAAAAATTAACCCAAAAACAGAAGTAAAATAGGAAACATTACCCCCCTGCTCTCACTACATCACATCCCAATGGCAAGAAAAAATAGAAATCCCCTTATATCAAGGCGGGAAATAAAGGAAATAAATAGAGGTGCTATTAAAAGGAAATAAAAGGGTGTGCTATTAAAAGGAAATAAAATGCACCTCTCCATGACCACCACTTGCTCACTCTGCATTCCAACGACAAGAAAAATAGAAAGCCCCTTGTTCTTCTCTCCAACGCAAGAAATAAATCTCTCCATAGACAAAAATTAAAGGAATCTCTCTATGATGTTGTTTATGGACGGACCACGTGAATGAGGATGCTCGTGCCCTCCATATTTCGCCTCAGCCGACGCTGTTTCCCCTGATTTTATGGACATATCTTTTCATCTCTACTATATTTATATCTTTTGTATATAAGAATTTAAATAACATGTAATGACTCTAAATTTATTTTTTTATTCTATTTTATTTTTAATAGCACGTGCGTGTCGTACGTACCAAAAAGACCAGTGAGAATCAGGGTCTGTAGGGTGCCTGG
The DNA here is from genome assembly GCA_015342445.1 of Digitaria exilis. Classification (NCBI taxonomy): domain Eukaryota; kingdom Viridiplantae; phylum Streptophyta; class Magnoliopsida; order Poales; family Poaceae; genus Digitaria; species Digitaria exilis. Next base: position 39,402 of record JACEFO010000621.1, read on the forward strand.
TACACGTGAGTCGACAAGATCACGAGAGAATTTGAAAATGTTTTTGTTAGATTGTTGGGAAACTAAATGGATTTTACATTATTAAAAGATAAGTTCAAATTATTACAAAGGATAGGTAGGGATTGTCTATAATATCTTAGTGTCGAGCACCTTTGTAACACGGCTAGTTTGGTATATACATAAAAAAATAGGAAAAAGTCCCAAACTACTCCTCTCAACTATAAGCAAAGTCTACATAACCTCTAAACTATTTTTTGGTTTATTTTACCCCCTAAACTATGTCATTTGGCCTATTTTATCCCTATGCAATTTGTCTTTTTTATTTTTCCGTACAAGTGTCATATTACGTTTAGATTTTAGAAGATGATAGTAGACATCTTAATGCATGATAGAAAAATATAAAATGATTTTTTGACATTATTTTGATGGGGTAAGATATTTAATATTTAATTAATCCTTAGGATACAACATTATACAAAAACTTATGACGAAAAATTCATAATATATTTTTTGACATACATTGTGATGTTCACTACAATCATACAAATTTTGAATTAAAATTCAGCTTGTGCATAGAGAAATAAAAAAGAAAAAGTTCTATTAGGGGGTAGAATACACCAAGTGACATAGTTTTAGGGGGTAAAATGAACCAAAAGATAGTTTAGGGGGTTACGTAGACTTTGCTTATAGTAGAGGGGAGTAATATGGACTTTTTCTAAAAAAATACAATATTAAAAAGGAACATATAAAATGAAAATTAGGGCATGAAAGAGCAAATTTGATTTTATTACATGGCAAAAGTCTATCTATTTGTGTTAGCAAACTGTCTGGATTTTAAAATAACAAACAATCCTATAGTACTATAGGTCTCCAACATACTTATACAAGGCTAGTTTTTAGCATGTGGTCGGTGGCATGGTAGAGTTCTTAACTATGAAATGCAAATTAAGGTGCATTTGATTGGGTGAGTCGACGGAAAAAAATTGATTTACTTGGCGAAAGTGAATTTCTATTAAATTTTTAGCAGTTAACTGGATTTCATGTGTTATGGGAATTGAAGAATATGTAGGAGTTATCTATACTACTCAACTTTCTAGTATCTCATACAAGACTAGTTTAACATTATGGATAAATTTGTAGTATTAATAAAAAACCTCAAATTTCTTTTACATGATAAGTTTACAACGAAACCCTCAAATGAGAGCAAAAAAGTCACCCGTAATTCCAAATAAGTGATACACTCTAAAGAATAATACAAATATGTGATATGCTATCAAAAAATTAAAATATGTGATAAAATAGATTGAGAAATTTGCCTACCAAAGTCCTCACACTTTATATACATGTTCTTATCAATCGAATGCTCGGTAGACAGTAGACACATCTAAAACCTACTAAAAATGACACATATTTCATAATTTTTTTTTTGTTATAGTGGGCATATTGGCCCCAATTATATTGTCTAGAATCTTATAAGTGTGTGGTTTTTACAAATAAAGTTACAGAGACATAGTTTTGGTCGCTGCCATTGCCATCCTCTTGTTGGGTCATTGGGTTGTCATCTTTGAGAAGAACTCTCCATTTTATCATCCATGCATTGATATGCCAAATGTGTCCTATTCTCCTATATATAACATAATACCTATGACCCTTGTAATGATGGCATGTAGTCCGATTTATTAAGATACACAAGCTTAAAATATGGTTACTATCAAAGTATGCAACATTAATATGTATTTTTTTCTGAGAACCGCAGTACAATCAAAGACACCCACATATACACGCATACACTCACCCTATATAAATAAATGTACGCAACCCTACCCTATGAGCACCTCCAAGAGACTGATCCGACTGATCTTGAGATCGACAAAATCACCATAGGCCCATCGCTACCGATAGGGACGTCGCTACCACTAATTCCGGTTAAATCTAGATAAATACGATACGAGTACTTGTGCCGACTCGAGGACTTGAACTTGGGTGAACAAATTCCACCACAAGGAACCTTACCTGCTGAGCTAGACCCAGTTTGCTTAATAAGATATCTAGAATCAAGAATCAACAACATATCAAAGTCCATTGTTGCTCACATTTTTTGTTGCACCGTTGCGAGTCCGATTGATACCTCAAAAAGATGTGGCAACATCCTTATGCCATTGCTAATCCTGTTGTCCATGTTTATGGAAGTTTGGGTCCTTTGGATCGTTAGGCAGATTGTAGACTCTTTTTTCTTTTGTAATTGTCTCTCCAATCCGATCGATTGCTAGCCTCCATATCACTTCAACCCACACTATCAGTGACTGTGCTGTCCAGAATATATACAATACAACAAAGCAAGATTCGTGCAACCATATCATCAATTTGTATAGGCACAATAAACTTCGTGGAAGTGGAACTCGTTGGCTAAGAATCAGTTTTCGGAGCTAGTAGGGCAGGGTTTTTTTTTCGAATTCTTGTGAAGTGGAAAAGTGGCAAATCACTCCCTTGATTCAGATGTGAATTAGCTCCCCAAAATCCCCTTTGGTGCAGCTTCATGGATAAGAATAAGAATCGAGAAGCCCTGGCAAACACACCCATAGAATTGAAGGATTCCATTAAACTGGTTCACATATTACGTTCTCATATAAAATTACAAAGAAACAAATATTTTGAGACTATTATTTCAAAGCTAAATCGAATATGTTTGGCACATGTTTTTCAATTCCCAGTATGCCTGCCAGAATGTGGGGTGTATTTGTATAATTATACCATAATCTAGTAGTCACAATAAGCTCTGAGTACCATCTCCAGGGCAAATAACACACCTACATGGCAGTTCTTGTAAATCTGGGAAATCGAGAAAAAAGTCTCAACAATAGGTGTCTAGAAACAAAGCACACAAGCTCAAGTACAGATCTGCGGACTGAGAATTGGAGCATTTATGTTTCATTCCCACACTACATTTCCCATACTACGTTCAAGCATTCTCGCTCTTCCGTGCGCGCCTAGGACTAGGAAGTCCTCCACTGCAGCTCAATTTGGACCTGACCATTTTTTGAGTCAATGAGATGGTACTTTTCATTGATCCGCTTGTTGCTTACCACGTCTGCAAGGCTGATATCAATGTAGCCCAAAGTTTCCTGGATCAAGAAAATACGGGTATCAGGATACAAGATATTTGTCTTTTCAAAGAACCCACTGTTACGAACTCAACATACTACTGACAGAAGAGGTTCCAGAAAAAGCTAGTACAACTAGTGATCTTAAAGCTAACGTGAATCATAATCCTGGGTATTACTATCACCATCTCCAATCACCCCCGTGGCATAGCGACCAAGAGGATGCAGTAGATCAGTAAACTAGATGGATGCTACCTTGCCATATATCAGCCCTTTCTTTGGGGCTTTACTTAGGACTTGAATATGTAGTTTATCATTTTTCAGGAGGCTCCTCACACACAAACTCAAATTCATCCTCCCATCGTGGATCCCTATTCTTCTTGATGACCTAGTCAACAGTGCGAAGGGTAAATGAAGAGATAAGTAAATCATAGAGATTCCATGAAGTTTTCTCAATAAAAAATAATTTGTATGAGTAATACCTTTGTTTTCTTCTCCTCGCCTTTGCAAATTATCTTTGCATACGGATTTGTGTGGTGCTTCCCCTCAAGATCCTGAGCTTCATGAACAATAACATAAAGCAACCCACCACCAGCTGGAGTACCATCTGGAGCTTTCTCTATCTCATCAGTACCCTCTGTGCCTTCTTTCTCAATATCTTCTTCCTTGAAAGGCTTGTACGTAAGCTCTAGAGTAAGCTGACCACGAGATTTCTCATTCTGTACATCATTTGGATCCATGGTCTTAAGCAAGTCGAGGCTATTAACTTTAGTCTCATCTGCTGGAGGTCTTTCAATAGGACACTGTTCATGCCCATCTCCTCATGTTTTCCAACCTATATATCAACAAAAACTAACTGCATATTCTTGGGGTAATATGTCACATGAAAAGTGGCTGCAGATTTAATGAGAAAGCATCCATACCTGTTCCCAGTCAAAGACATTAAATTCAAGAACCTGAGTTTCTGGATCTATCACAACAAATTTGAAATCCTCATTCCACTCCGGATTGAGGATGCTGCTGCGCTTTACAGTTGTTTTTTTGGATGGAAGCTTGTCATCTGACATCTTAAGTTTCACATATGGATCTGATTTACCCAGCAGATCCTTCTTCGCAGATTTTGGGCTCTTACAACCTTCACAAGTAGAATTCCAACAGGCCTTTTTGATGCTCTGGAAATAAAGGAAACCAGTGTTGATACTCATTTGCCATGGTTTATGGGTTTGATGTATACAAAGCCAAAAATAGAAAAGGTGCTAAAGAATTTACTTTGAGGGTCCATTATAGGTACTTCCAATGTCTTCGGCCACAAATACATGCTCGCTACTTGCTTCTTGATGGTCTCCTGTAAATGCAGGAAGATAGCATTACAAAAATGAGCTAACAATAATGAAAGAAGGAACTATATAGCACACAGTACATCCATTGTAAACGGTAAGTTTGTACACGGCAGAAGGAAAAGCTGGAGTCTAAATCCAGATCCAGGTGACCAATTATCAAAGCTATAGCAAGACTACTTTGCAGTACACAGCATGCGTAAGCATTTGAACACAATAAACACAAGAAGCCAAATAATTCTTTAAAGTTTTATGTGAATGTCAAAAGGGATGCACTTAGCCATCCATGATTTCTTTTAAAAACAAAACACATTCATTCATGAAAGTGCAACTTAAAGCCATCACCAGGTTTAGAAAAAATACAATGGATGTCATGTGGGGCCGCACTATGTGCGCCGTCGCCAGCGCCAGTACTCCTCCACGCAACTATGTTCAGCCACCAGTAGTTGGCTAGAAAAGTATTGATTTTAGATCATTGTTTCGCTTTTATCCAGGAAGTGGTTTCCTTCCTTAGATTGAGGCCTTAAGCCTATTTAAGTGCTTGTTCAAGACAAAGAGACATGTCAAGCAATATTTAATCTAATATCTTTCTCTCCTTTTCTTCTTCTCCAAACCTCCCTCCTTTCACCATTGATCGCCTGGGCAAAAACCCAGGGGTCCTATCGTTCCCGGCTACGAGCTCGGTAGCAACGGGCCTAACATCCCTAGGCCTCAAGGCCCTTGACATGATGGAACTTCAACATTCAGATTCACAACAAAGTGTAGCAAAGAAGCAGACTTCACATGAAAATGTTCAGAATAGGAGTCAAGAATACCTGAACAAATCTGTAAGACCAGAATAGACATTACATCTGCTCCAAGAAGTTTTAGCCCAAACCGTCAACATGTGGCTGAAAAACCATCATTAGCAATTAGCAAAGAGTCGTTACAGCAAGATATAAATTCAAACATGAGTAATCAGTTGTCATACCTTCTCCATGAGGGAGACAAGGATTTTCGCAAAGCAAGGAAACGTAGGCACCAATGGCTTCAGAGTAATACGAGGTGACGCAAAGACTTGTAGATCCACAATCTGAAATATCACGAGAAGAAACAGATTTAGTTTTACTCATTCAACTATCACTAATTGAATCGATAATCAAGCTTATGGCAGAAACAATTAACCACCTGGATAGTAGCTTTTCAAACCATAAGCTTTTACAGCAACAGTGACATTGGGATTTGCAGGCCCATTTAAGAGATGGTCCATTATCAGCTCATGCTCTTCTGTGACATAGACTTTCATCCCTGGGAGGGAAGGCACAATTGTTCAAGATATATTTAGCAGCACACCAGTTGTAAAAGAATTAGCATCACATTTAGTCAAAATGTAGTGTAAGTTAGTGTGCGACCAGGGTTCCCTCACATTATTATACGCTATATATGGGAGAGAGTTGATGAATAAATAGCCAACCAGAAGACATGTGAACTGGAATCACCAGTATCCCAGTTCTCACAACTATAATATAGCAGCTTATTTGGAACACATTGACATATGTAACAAATGTCTTCAATATGGATACACCCATTATCATCAGTGATAACAAAAGTTTGAGTCTAACCCAATAATGGTGAATGGCTACTCATGAACTACTGAGTGGTAACTCAGGATACAGGAACACAAGGCAACACAAAAAGAAAACATGAAGTACATAGACTTGTATTAATAATGTATGAATGAAATCATAATAAATAGTTCAAAGTAAGAGCTTAAAGCCCATGATGAAATACGTATGCATGCATGTAAGGGGAACATATGGAAATGCAACACTACTGACCTTCGAAAAGGTGGGTCGTAAGCTACCAAGAGTAAGTGTTTCAAACTCAACAGAGTCTATCTTATATGCTGCAGTATTTTAGCAAAATTGCTTGCAATATTCTCTGCAGTACAGATAGCCACAGGAAAAAATACATAAAGTACCAGAAAATTCAATGTCCAAACTGAGATAATGTATTTCATGCTCTAGTCCAGAAGGAAACGAAAAAAAAAATAGATTACCTTGTTAAAATAAGGCCACAAGTCAACCTCCAAAAACCTGTTCAGGCCAGTCAATCTAGAGACGAGGAAGAAAATGAGGACCT